>CAVNYN010213131.1:71555-91428 GCA_963692815.1 Nyctanthes arbor-tristis
AAACGTCTTCCCCCCCCCCCCCCCAAAAAAAAAAATAATAAAAAAATAAAAATAAAAAGCTCGGGGGCAAAGGAATCTATGGGAGTATGCCCAGACTTCCAAAAATCTGGCCAACCTTGCATCATGGAAGAATTCTAGATTTTTATGTGCGTATTCGAATGGGGAGGTGATAATTCCTGTTAACGAGGTACTGTCACGTCTATGTCATATCTTAAGTGATAACATAACAGTGCAACATCATTAACACATGGCAAGAACTGAACTGATTATATGGTACTGTCAAGTCGTCACTCGATGTGAGATGATGTTAATATAGCAATGTTACGTCAGTAGTGAGTGTTATATCTCTTTTTACTCTGAGAGTAGACCATGTCTATATTAATTAATTGATAAAGTAAAGTTATAACTAAAGTCAAAGAAGCACAATATATTTATAAGAAAAATCTCTCTTTGATTTTGGTACTCGAATAAAACTACTGAGTGCTCTGCAAGACGTTTGAGAGAGTTGAGCCTTGAGCATGAGCCCAAAATTTAAAAGGAAAAAGGGTTTAGCAATAAAAAAAACATAAACAGTAAAGGCTAAAAAAGATGGAGGTTAAAAAATGATCATAAGAAATCTTTGCAAGATTTAATGGGCCCCTAAGCTTGAAGTCTGGTTAGTATTCATCAAATTCAAGTTGCCAACAATGGTAATTAACATGTTATTAGTCCGGGGCCCGGCCCGCCGTGAATAGAATGAGACAGTGCGATTTTGAAAAATCTCTTCTGTCCACTTTTGGGGGCGTGGCTTGGGGCAATACCATCCTCACTTTCCAGTATATGTATTACAACTATGTGGCATCTTCTGTCGATAAAGTCATTATGTTCAATAGATTATTCAAATTAGTTGCAGTTAGTGCTGTAGTAAGCTTGTCTAAGCATCCTACCTATAGAGCGCGGTATTGAAACTCAGTAAAATTGATAGATCCTGCAAAAGAGGTGGAGATGCAGATGATCAAACGGGCACTATGTTCATTTGATCAACACTCATAAAACATGTGAGGTCCGTTGAATGTGGGCCCGTCCATGTGGCTGGTGCTCAATAAGCATCGTGCTCGCTGAAAAAAACGCGTGAAATACAATTTTATTTAGATATGAAATAAGCAATCAACATGCAATGACTATTCCGATTGTGTTGTGTCTATTTGCCATGACTACATAAGTTAGACATGTGAAACAAGTTGAATTGATCAGTGACATGATGCAACTTGCATATATATTTTAAATAGTTAAAATTGTATCCGCATGTCCTGAACAATTGAAAGTGCACTGTAAAACTCAAAATTACAAATTGAAAATGCTAAACAACTTCATCAAAACATCATCATAGAGCGTTTATAAGTGTTTTCAAATTGAACTCTCTTGAAACGGATAAATTCTAAAGGAGTGAGCGGTTGAAATCATAATATTAAAAAGTTGGGTAAAATTTCGTAATTTTAAAAAGCTGGTAAAATTACGTAAGCGAGTCAATCCCGCCACCTGTATTGAGTGAATGTGCTAGATATCCAGTGGTTAGGCTTGACTTTGTGCAAACATATAACGTAAAGTGAAAAACATTGGCATATAAAAATTGACCAAGTTTATGTGCATGGAGCTGTCCACATAAGCTCAAAAAATCACGTCCACTTTTGATAATGACTGCATGACAGTAGACTTATTACAAGTTTTTAAGTAATATAAAGTAAATTATTAGGTAAAAGTCAACCGACTTATTTTAAATAGGTATTTCACACATTTAACCAACGTTAAAAAAGTGGACTTCCACGAAATAAATCATTTTATGTTATTTGATTTCCTTGTCTATGGGTAGTTTTTAGTTCTCGTTCAAAATTTTGGCTTTATTATTACATTACTTTTTCTTTTCTTTTTTTTTTTCCTGGCAACCTCACTGTTACATATATACCAGTTTTGAAATTACACCTTATTTCTAAATCTATAGATTTAGTTTAGGAAACTGTTCCCAAAATAAAAAGAAAAAGGAGGAAAAATTCAATGAGAATATTTTGAATGTATGCTACGGAAGGTCTAGAGTTCTCGAATTAAATATAAGAATTTCAAATTTGGCCTCATGCATACTCATCTTCATCAGGAAATTTTTATTTTTAAAATATTTCTATTTTCTTCTTTTTCATGGCATTGTTAAATATAAGAGTTGGGATAAAAGCATGCAAGTGTAAAAAGGATCTACAATATATATAAGGTACTATATGGTGTCATATGACTATATAGCGTGTATCGGGACACGCTACATGACAATCACGTTACGCTCGTCCTGATACACACCGCATGATCATATGACATCATATAATGACATATCATATAGTGTTAAATCAGAACTATATACATGTGAACCTTTTTATTTGGCTTGTCATTTAATACCACATGCATTGGTGTGAGTATTGCTAGTTTGGTATATTATTACTCAAATAAGTATATGAATAATAAATAAGAATCTTCAATACAATTGGAATAGAATGGTTTTATATAGCAATCCAATTTTAACACCAATTCTTTTCTAGTAACAACCTACAACACCATTATGGTGTCAATCGCTGACGTGGACACGAGGCTTATAGGCCGACAACTAAGAACCATCTAAGGGGACAGTAACATTTTTTAATTGGTCAATTTTATATGTGAGGGATGAGCAACTAATAACATATGATACCAACAACTGACACTAGATAATTTTTAGTGTCAGCGCCTATATTTTCTATTGTCATATCATATAGTTTTTATTATTGATGAGATATTCAAATTTTTATATAATATGTAGATCTATTTTTCTGGGTCTCGCCATCTAGCTAGAAAATTATAAAATTATATAACCTGATTAATTGAGTTGTTGATTGGCCAAACATGATTAAGAATAATATCATTATTAATAATAGATAGAAATATATAAATATTATGTTTCTTCCGATTGCTTATCTGTACTTTTTGAGTATTGAGTCAAACCACACAAAAGATCAACACATAAAACAATATCGGTTATATATTTTTAATTTTTCTTTTGTTGTTTTGAATTAATAGTTTTTTACTTTGGAAAAGAATCGAAAAAAGAACAAAAAATAAAAATAACAATGTTTGAAGAGGGTCCAATTTCAATGAGCCTATCCAGCCTGTTCTTCAATTATATTGTAGGTAGCTTTTTATTTTTCTTGAAACAATAAACCTAAAGACAATGAATAATATTATTTAGCACCATCCGTGGTGATCACCATTATGTGATAGTATACTGACATTAAATGTCAAATAAAATATAGAGATATGTGATGCATTTAAATCGTCTTGTAATTTAATGTCACATAAACATGGTGATTTTCATCAATAGTAATAAATAGCACCATTCAAAAGATAATTTACGACTTCAACTCTTGTTGTAATCTTTATTATTTCTCTTTATTTTTTGAGAAAATTTATTCATTCATTATTATTTGGGAAATTATATTCCCACCACAATAAATTATTTTCACACCACATTTTTTTATTTTCTTAAGTATCTTTAAACAAATTTACATTAATAACCCTATTTTAAACCTTTTTTATTTTTAATTGATTTTAAGAAATACTCTTTTTTTCCTTTCACACCACAATCGTTTTAATGTTATATTTTCCACATGAAACAAGAATCTCCATTATTCGTCGTTGGTCGAGATATCAAAAGTTGCTTTTTGCAGTTGGTTATTTTGATTTCTTCCTTAATCCTCCTATTGAAGTTGCAGAACCATGTTAATGATTATGTTCTTTTGCTTTTTGTTTTCAATTTTGTAATTGTAGTTGTTATATACAAAAATCAATTGTGAGCGATAAGTTTTATGTTGCCACATATTCACCAACATCTAGAACTCCGACTAGTTCCATCTCAATGTTTGTCCAATATTCAAAAAATTTCAGTTAAAAAAGATTTCGATTAAGCTAGGTCTCGTATTTGATAAACTAGAATACTGAGAAAAGAGTTGATAATTTAATTGAGAAACAAAAAATGGAGATGAAACTCAATAGTCAGATGATGAGATTGGTATATCTATCTCTTTTTGAATCGAATATGGAAAAAGAATTGTGGTGGGAGGAGAGAGCTAGACAAACAAGTTTTATTTCTAGAACGTGAGTTATAAAGGTAAATTTATTGTGATGTGATAATTAAAAGTGTAAATTCTTTGTGGTGTATATAAAATGTGGTATGAGAATAAATTAGTTTGGTGGGAATATAATTTCCCTTACTATTTACGATGGGATTTTCTATTCGTGACAGTGGAGTTATCGGTAGGGTATAAATTGTAATTTTGTTACTTCATTCTCCCACCTATTTATTCTTTCACCTTATCCAAATTTACATGTGGTGGCGTGACGTAAAAATTCAAACACTAAATGTGCTGCTTACGGCAATAGATAAATAATGTGGTATAATACCAGTTGTTAATTTGATTTTAAAAGGGCGTGATGATAAGGATATATTATTTCACATTACTAGGACACTGGGGGATACTGAATATAGGAAAACTAAGAAATTAAGTTTTCTTGTTCACTAATGATTGCACATATATTAAACAAAGGCACATAGGAAACGTAAGAAATTAACTAAAAAAAGAGGATTATAATTTGGAATGGATGAAAAAGTGATGAGATGTATTCCTCCTCTGCCTCACCTGGTTACTTGTTTGGTGACTAGGTGTGTACAAATATATCTTTTTGCTGTTTTTTCCTTTTTTGTTTTTTAAAGATATTTCTTTTTGCTGTTAAAATCTCAAAATAAGGTTGTTTATTTCTTGGATAAAAAAGTCACATTTATACACACTAAACCACCAAACAAAGTAAACAGGTAAGGTAAAGAAGCATTCTCCAAAATGAATATTGAACCATCTTTAAGGGGCAAATGAAGTATTAAAATTTTGGCAATAAAATTGAAGATTAAATGTGCAATTAGGAGCATTGGTTGCAAATTGCTAAATCTTTTCCACGAAATAAATAGTGATAATATTGACAAAAAAAACCTCATTTATGTAAAACATTAAAAAAAAATACAAAGAAGACAACATAATATACATATATATAGAGCTCATTTATGAAACTTTTGGGGAGGTGTTGTTATAGCCATAGTTATCAGACCCGGCTCGGACATTAAACCGGCCGAGGACCCGGGTCATTAGTTCATTGGCTCAACCGGTGACTCGGCGGTTGAACTGACAAGTCAATTCTGACCCGTTGAATTATTTTTTACAAATGTAGCATGAATAATTGCCGTTAGTGTTAATTCTACTATAATTTCGTAATTAAATATCCGAAAAAAAGTCTAATTGGACAAAAGAAGAGACAAAAAATGTGACAAAATGGACAAGTGTAATAAGTTATTAGTGTTGCTGTAAAAGTGATGTGATGTGTTGAAAAAAAGATTGTGCTATGTGTCAGTTTTGTTAGAATTTTTGTATATATCTTTTTTCAAATAGCACAACTCTTAAATATTATTACACACAAGTGAAAATAAAATCAATAAATATCTTTTAGATGTAATTCACTTTGAATTAGAATTTTTAGCCTATGATTGTTGGATGACGAGACCGCAGTGAGAGAAAGACGATGAAATGTTGTTATTAGGTGAAAAAAATATGTTAAAAGACGTCTAAATTTCCTTAATGTGCAATAACCCAGGCGGTTCTTTGGTTTTCAGGTCACCGGTTCTTTGCTAAACCTGCCGGGTCAGTCGGGTTAATTTCAATTCAATTGCATATTGCTAATCAATTATTAACCGGCCAGGGCACTTGGCTGGGTCACCGGTTTTCCGGTCTGACCGACCGGTCCGGTCCAATTTAGATAACTATAGTTATAGCAAGTCCTGTTTTATGTGAGCGTGGATGTATATCACCTAAAATTCATGAGGTGTAATGTAGGTGCTTTTTGAATGCTTTTAAAGTTAAAAAACATCTAAAGCACTTCAGGTCAGTGCAACTATCATATCTCTTATCTCATGTAAATGCAATAATACACGTCATGTGAATTTTCAAATTAATTTACTGAAAATTTCGTATTGCAGCATCTCTGACGAGGGGGAAATGGAAAAGAAAGACGAAAGGAAAGAAGAATAAAGAGCATTCAATTTGAATGCATCTGTCCTTCATTCAGCTCATCAATGCAAGCACGAGATGTGCTCATCGTATTCTCAGCATTAAACTTCACATTAACTCCCATTCCTAACTAGAAAAATATACGGACGTTGTCCTTCCAAAAATTTGGTACCATCGCAAATTTGCAGTATTAGTTCTTTTAAATTTAAACCACGAGAATTTATCTAAGTTTTTTTTTTTATTTGAAAACAATTAAAAAAATTAGTAAAATTGAATTAGAATATCTTTTCACTCGAGTTAACAACACAACCTAATACATTTCTTACATCTTCATGTTAGAATATGATATCATTCACTGATATGATTTAAAAAATGTGTGGTGATAGATTTATATTATGCTACATTATCGTCTGAAACTGTTAGAGCACTAGATGTCTAGTTTTTTAACATTTCTAGTGCTTTGTGGCTAGAGTTACATCGTTTACCTATAATAATTATTAATAGCTAATTTTATTTTTTAGGAAGCAATGGCTATTTTTATTTATCCAAAGGCCTTTGTTAATACTGATAATTATTCCTCTATTGTTGTAATAATAATAATCATCATCACCATCATCATCATCATCATATATCAACATTCACCCGGTCGGTTTTAGCTTCAGTCAAGTGATTTATGGATCTTCAAAGTCCATTCTCGACTCAGGTACATTGTAATTTCTCCACTATCATGGGAAAAAACAATGCGAATCAACGATTTTTCTATAATAAACATTTTCACACTATCAAAATTTTACACTTCCTTCTCTATTTTGCATTACAAATTGAAATTGTTATCATTCAACTCTCAGTGCAGGCAACAGCTTGAACGGTAGAAAGTCGAGGAAATAAAATAAAAAAAAAATCTCTTCATTTTATGGTACATAGTAGTCCAAAAAAAAAAGAAAAGCGTGTGAAAAATGTGGTGGGGGACTGGTACGGTTTTGCGCAGTGTGCTTTCGTGAAGCTTAGCTGGAATTAGCGGATCACAGCTGGCACTGTACGAAATACGCAGCTACTCCGTCGCCGTTCTGACTCGTCCGTGTCCCTACCCCCCAACCCCAAACAACACAGAGCACTCAAGCACTCCCTGCCCAACCCCTGACTACCCCGCAACGTAAAATGTCTGTTTTGCCCTGGTTCTTTTGCTCTTGCCTAATGGGTCCTCATTTTTCGTGGGATTTATAAAGTATTAGGTTACATACAAATAAGTGACATTTTATATATTGTATAATTTTATTATTAGATGAAGTATCTATATAATCATATTTACTTTTTTCATGTCTCTATTAAAAAGTACTAATACAAGATCAACAATATAATTATTTAGAAAAGACCCGTGTAATCCTATGACAATCTTATATTTAGTCAAGGGTTCAATTTTCCACTCATATACTTCATTTGTAAACGCTATTTGTGTAGTATTAAATGATAAGTTGAATTAAGTGAATCATTTATTTATTGATTTAATTTTACTTATTATTAGATACTACATTATATGTCACATAGACTGATACTAAAAACATCTATATTGGTATTGTTAGTTTTAACTATCCACATAGGTAATAAAATAGGGTTTTAATAATTGTTAAAAGTCATGTAAGAGCATTCACATTGATAGTGCTAGAACTAACTATCCACATAAATAAAAAGTAGAGTTTGTAATGATTGTTAAAAGACACCTAAGTAAGTTAAATTTAACTATTAATTGGTGTCATATTGATTATTCTAAATAAGAATGTTAAATGTAATCACCAATTCAATAATCAAATAGTAGACCAATTTTAATTTAGTTAAAATAAAAATAGAAAAAATAATGCTATATAAGAGCATCCACATTAGTAGTACTAAAATTAACTATCGATATAAATAAAAAGTAAAGTTATTAGTAGTTGTTAAATGACACTTAAACAAGTTAAATTTAACTATTAATTTGTGTCATATTAGTGACTCTAAGTAAGTGTGTTAAATTTAATCATTAATTCAATAGTCAAATAGTGAACTAATCCCATTTTAATTAAAATAAAAAAGAAAAAATAATACCACATAAGATCATCTACATTGGTAGTACTAAAATAAACTGTCGTGCAGTTGTTAGTTAACAACTCAAAAAACAACTTACATTGATGGTGTTAAAGTAGTTGCTAAAAGTATTTAATTTAAAAAGTTGTTAGTTTTATTATTAAATTTAACAATAAACTTAATATTTTATGTGATATTATTTTTTTATTTTAATTAAATTGGAATTGATATATTATTTGACTATTGAATTGATGATTAAATTTAACACTCTTATTTAGAATCACCAACGTCGCACAAATTAATAGGTAAATTTAACTTACTTAAGTATCATTTAACAATTACTAAAAATTCTTTTTTTTGCTTATGTGAATAGACAATTTTAGCATTACCAATGTGGATGTTCTAAAGTGTTAAGTTTGTTGTTAACTTTAACGATAAAACTAATAACTTATTAAATTAAATCCTTTTAACGACTGCTTTAACATTATCAATGTAGGTTGTTTTTTAAGTTGTTTACCAACAACTCTACTAATAATTGACTTTAATACTACTAATGTAGATGCTCTAAAGAGTTAAGTTTGTTTTTATCTTTAATAATAAAATTAACAATTTGTTAAATTAAATACTTTTAATAACTATTTTAACACCACTAATGTAGGTTATTTTTTGAGTTATTAACTAACAACTCTACTAATAACTTAATTTAGCACTACCAATATGGATGCTCTAAGAATGTTATATTTAGCTAAGCTATTGATTATATCTAACACATTCGTGGTATTAAACTAACATTTATAATTAAACTTTAAGTTAAAAATGAGTCATGACTAGATTAATTTAACCAATAAATAATATAAAAATAAAGAAAATAAATATGACTGGCCAACTTTAACAATGTTAACAAGTTGTTAAAAAGATTCTTTTAACAATTTTATTGACACCACTAATGTAATTACATTTTAAGTTTTTAACTAATAACTTTACTAATACTCTAGCTTAACACTATCAATGTAAATACTCTAAATACTACTACTAGTATTAGTATTATTATTGTAATAATAATAATGCGAATAAAAACAATATACTCAATTAGGGGAAAAAAGATTAACAGCCATGAATAAAGAATTTTATGAAGAGACAAATATTCAGTGTCAAAAAATTTGCACATCTTGCAATCTTGTTATTTTTATATAAGTTTGTGCTATCAACCCTTTATACCCCCTTTTTTTTAAGATGAGAAAATCTGCTTATTTACCATATATTAGGAATATATATTTAATTTTTATTACCGTTTTGAAAGATTATTAATGAGTTAATTAGGTCCAGAAAGACTTCATGTGCCCCATTTAAAATAAGACATTATTTTTTTTAAACAATGGACCCCCCCCAACTAAAAAAAAAAAAGGATTCCATGAATGCATTAACCAAAAAAGGGGCAAAAAAAAAGGAAACAAAAAAGTATTAAATGATGTATAACTAACAATTCCCTCTTAAAATATCAAAGATTCAATGCAAATATGAATTTAGGATCACGTGGCATAACTAAAATGGAAATATCAACTTCTCAAAACAGGTGGTAACTAATTTAGAGTGATTGGATGAAAGTGACAGTTTAACAGTAGTAGATAACAATACCTTACATCACATATTTATTAGATTCTTGTTTAAAAATTACATTTTGATTATGTTAAAAAAGAATTACATCTTGATATACTTAAGATTGATACTTGTCAAATTTTTCTTTTACTAAAACTTTAGTTTATCCATACGCAACAGTGTGCCAAAAAAAAATCTTCTAGTTATACTAGAAGACAATCAATATATCAAAATCAAGTAAACTAAGAACTTACCTATTCTATTTTGCTCAACCACATATATAATTAAATATTACCATTTTACGTGGTTGAAGCAATTCCAATTAGATACTGAAAACTTTGTTGATTTTGATAGAGTGTCTTTTAATTATAGTTGAAAGAATATTTTGATTTTACACTAACTATTAAATATAATTAATTAATTAATTGCAACCAATTTAAGTGTATTTACAAAAACTTCGGCAAGTTTAACTAAAGACAATCTCTTGGTGTACGTTTAGTAAAATTATTCCGTTAGATACACATGTGACATGACATTACTGGACAACTTCAGACGTATAGCAAAAGATCTGGACTACAAGTTAGCTCGGATTGTACTTTTTTATCTGTTCTATATGTGGTCAAGATTCAAGCAAATTTAAATGAGATACATTTATCTTGAGGTTTAGTTGATTTTGATACCTATAATCAAATGTTGGAAGAGTGTTTCAATTCATCTATAACTACTCAATATAGAGAGACTTCTTTTTTACATTCGTTGGAAAAAAGAGTTCGACAAGCTTGTTTCGACTCCTAGGATTAATTTGCTATTTAAAAATATGTTGTACAAACACATCAACTTTACTTTGTATGTATCATGGAACAAATTAAAAAAACATAATTGAAAAAATAAGTAAAAGCGAATTTGTCACATTTTCTTTCCTACTATTACAAAAAAATTGAGGTCCCCATCATCATAGGTCAATTAATTAACTTACGCCTTTCAAAAATAATTGCAATCCGAGTCCGAATCAAATTCGATGTTGACCCAAGAGACCCACCAGGCCCAGCCCAACCACACCGCAAAAAGCCAATGGCAGACTGCAATTCTATCAAATATTAACCCCTTTTTGGAAAAGCATAAAAATCCCATATGGCGAAATTTCCAATTTTTGAGCGGTCAAAGTAGATTCCACGAAAAGGCCACAAATCCGGCATTTCCTTATTTTCCAAGGGCAAATCCGTCATTCTCCGTTCCCTATAAGTATCCAACAGTTCTCTTTCCAATAACACTCCCACCATTCTCTCTCTCCATTTTCTCTCTCTAAAATTATCTTTTCTTGGAACAACTCTTCTTCGTTTCTCCACAGTCGGGAAAAAGGTTGAAGAACCCCCCCTCCCCCCCGAAACGACGTCGTTGGAGCCCCGCCGGCAGCCCTTTTGATATCCCTTTCTCGAAAACTTTACCGTTCCTTGAGTCCGTTTAACTGGTCTTGCAGGAATCGATTGCTTAACTGCCGTTTGAATCTTGATCATCCAGTTCTGCAAAACGACGTCTTTTGATGAGGGTTGTGCGAGTAAACAGGTGAGGGGGAAGGATGGTTGATTAATTTTGATTTTTTTTCTTTTTTTGAAGGAAGTGGAAGGAATATATATGGGTAAGGTGGGTGTAAAGCTGGCAGTGGGATGCGCTGTGGCGGCGTGCGTGGTGGCGTCGGTGATGGTGGCGCGGAGGGTGAGGCGGAAGAGGGCGTGGAGGAGGGTGTTGAGGGTGCTGGAGGAGTTGGAGGAGGGATGTGCCACTCCAGTGGGGCGGCTGCGCCAGGTTGTCGACGCCATGGCGGTGGAGATGCATGCCGGACTCGTTTCAGAAGGCGGTTCGAAGCTCAAAATGCTCCTCACTTTCGTTCATAATCTCCCCAATGGGTAAAACCCAGAAACTTGTGTCTGATTATGCTAAATTGCTAATGCGCCGTGTTTTTGTGTATTTATGCATCCACTGCATGCACCATGCATTTCTGAGTTACTTGGTGTTATTTTGACCCATATAGGTGCTCGGACACCCCCCCGGCGTGAGAGTTAGCGTCCTTGATGAGAATTTGAAGTTAATTTTTGTTTTTAAAAATGGTTGATGAAACCTTGAACTTTTATATTTTAGATCTCGTTTCTTGTTTGCTTTGATGATTTCTGTGATTTTTCTTCCTTAATGTCCAAAATGAGGCGAACTTTGCATTCCTGGAGATGATATTTTTGTGTTGTGGGGCTAAATTTCAGAATTGGCTTTGCTGTAATATCTTCTGATTTTGTCTTCCAGTCCTGTACTTTCGACGACGGCGATTCCTTGTTCTTTCCTTTCTCCTCCTTTTTGTTTTTCTTTTTGTGGTTTTTAAAAATCCATAGCAGTTCTAATGCACAGGTAGACGTTATGTGTCCATTTAGTCATTTGGTTGCTTTCTTATCTCGGAGGGGCATAGACAAATGTGATGGTGGTCGGTGGGATTTCTGGTTTTACTTTCATCAATTCAATTATCCTGTGGACTTTTTTGGCAGTGCTTTACGCTAATAAGTTCCACTTTAGCTGTTCAATATGTATGAGTTATTCGATATGTCTATTGAATCTTATTGTAATCTTTGGGTGGATTCTGGTGTGATAGATGCAAAGAGGAATGCCTTTATTTTCTTTTGTAGGGAGATATAAGTAATGTAAAGCGAATCTATATGTTGTTTTCCTTGTGTACCATAGCGTGGTAAATGCAAAAGCCTTAGGAAGTCTCTTTGTTATTGGATCGAGTATGGAAGAGCCATTAATGCAAAGGCGCTAGTGAATCTATTTATTATTTTTCTCGTGTATAATGTGATTAATGCAAAAGATTTAGCGAATCTCTTTGTTGTTTTGTCGTGTGTGGTAGTGTGATTAATGCAAAGGCGTAGTGAATCACTTGTGCTTTTTTTGTTATGTGGTGGTGTGGTTAAAGCAAAGGTTTTAGGGGACTCTTTGTTGTTTTCTGTGCCATTGTTTCCAAGGATACAGTGAATCTCCTTTCATTTGCTTGTCTATGGTGCTGTGGTTAAGAATAGCATTAGAATTGGGTGCTTTTGCTGCACCATATTAGAGATTGTGGTAACTTATATCCTATACCATGTTTCGGTTATATTAAGTCATATTAACTCAATATGGTTAATCCTTGTTTCCAGTGCTAGACAGATAGGAATCCGGGGGTAGCTTAGATTATAAGAAGACAGGCAATATTACACATATCCATCTTTCTATTTCAAAGTGAACGAGATATGGTATTTCGAGTAAGACACCCTTTCTTTTTTTAAATTTTTTTACCCCAAAGTGGGTGTTACTCAACTGAAATCCTCAAATCATTTGTTAAGAAAGGGATTAAACATTTTGTTGAAGTAAAATCTGTGCAAAAGTCTTGTGCAAAGTACATTAATTCTTTTAAAGGATTAAAATCTTTTAATTAATTCCATGTGATGCCAAAAAGCAGGAAAGTAGTAATGCACCTTAATATAGTGCTCCTGGCCCTACTATTGGCCATCCGTGCAGAAGTTAACTTATTTAACGTATGTGGCATGCTCCCTAGTATAATATGGGTATTCTTCCTCTTCTTCCTTTTTCATTTTTATTTTTTTTGTATTAAAAGTTACTCTATGATGCTGCCTTATATAGCCTTTTTGAGCTAGCCTTTCATGTTTCTCTTTGGAATTTAACGTTGCCCCTTTTTCCCCTCATATGGTAGAATTCGTTGTAGATTAATCATATTACCTTATTTTCTCCAGGAGTGAAAAAGGAACATACTATGCTCTGGATCTTGGTGGTACAAATTTCCGGATCCTGCGGGTTCTGTTAGGGGGCCAAAGGTCTGCCATTATTGGACATGATGTAGATCGGCAGATTATTCCCCAGCATCTTATGCAGGGCACTAGTGAGGTGGCCAAATTTGTGCAATCTTGCTTTTGAGTTATCGAAATTATGAGGATTTTAGTAGTTTGAAGCTTTAAAGTACTGATGTTCTTCTCTTCATTGTATGATCTTCTGCAGGAGCTCTTTGATTTTATTGCATCATCTTTGAAGGATTTTGTTGAAAAGGAAGAAAATGTTTCTGAATTATCACAAAGTGAAAGAAGGGAACTTGGCTTTACCTTTTCGTTTCCAGTAAAACAGACTTCTCCCTCATCAGGCATTCTGATTAAATGGACAAAAGGATTTGTCATTGAAGACATGGTTAGTCCTTCAAAATGTGTATACATTCGGTGCCTGATGTATCAATCTCAAAGTTGTGAAAGAAATAAATTCTTTTGGTTAAGCCATTTCTCTTAATAATCATTATCAAATTGCATCACAAAATTGATTTAGTTTTAAGGGATGCTCTTTAGTCCTTTCCCACCGCATGGCTCTTTTTCTGTAAATGTTAGGTAAAATAATTTTGCATATCCTGAAGTGCCATCATGTAGTTTTTCATGAACCAAGGCACCTCCCAGTTGAAGTAACAAATATTGCACCACCAGTGATTTAGATCAATTTTAATCATGCTTTCAAGTTCACTTATTTTGATGTTATTATTTTCTTTAAGTTATCATAACTCTTTTATTTTTTCATAGAAGATCACAGAACTGATTTGTTTTTATAATTAATCTAGAATCAATATGGTTTGTTCAATGAAATGATCACGTCAGCTTAAAAATGGCAAAGGATTACTTAAACCTTGTTTGGTTATCATTATACATTCATATTATAATTTAACCTACCACTGATTTGACAAGTATTCAACTATAACCACACATTTCAAACTAACATTAAATTTCTATGACTCATTTCACCTTATTATAATTTCTCATTATAATTCATTTCCAATAATGGTTTCCAGGTAGGAAGAGATGTTTCTGAGTGTCTGCAGCATGCAATATCTAAAAAAGGCCTGGATATGCAGGTTAATGCACTTGTAAGGCTCTTCCTCTATACTATCACTTTGTATATTGTCGTGGAGGGTCAAATAGAGATATTTTGGTCTTATGTCATGAAAAATGTTATATCAATCTCTTTGAGATGATGTAATCTCATTCCCATGGTACGTAACAAATGGTTCTGAGTAAACAAAAGTCACACCTTTTGGGCCCAAATGGCCTCTGATTCCACGAGCTGTTTCTTCAAATTATCAAATATATGTTCCAATCCTTTGGTTTTTGTGTACCTTGTCGGTGGTAGGCATGGTAGGCATTTATGGACATTACTTATAATAGTATTTTTCTTTCAAGCAGATCAATGATACTGTGGGAACCTTGGCTCTTGGTCATTACCATGATGAAGACACAGTTGCTGCTGTGATTATTGGGACGGGCACTAATGCTTGTTATTTGGAGCGAGCAGATGCCATTATTAAGTGTCAAGGTCTTCTTTCAACACCGGGCGACATGGTATGCTTGATTTCCAGTTAATGAATTACTTGTGGTTGTTTATTGTTCATTTTCTTTGACTTCTGTTAATTGTACCATGTTTCATATATTGTCATTAATTGTCATTAGGTAGTCAACATGGAGTGGGGCAATTTTTGGTCATCTCATTTACCCCGAACGTCATATGATATTGATTTGGATGCTGATAGTCCAAACCCGAATGATCAGGTGAGACTTGGCCTTTATTGTATCTCTTTATGTCCAACAGTTTCTCAGTTCCACATTAGGCTTAAGTAACTGGTTTGTGACTTTTATGTTAATCATGCTGCAGGGTTTTGAAAAAATGATATCAGGGATGTATCTGGGAGACATTGTGCGTAGAGTAATTCTTCGGATGAGATCGGAAGAGCGTGGATGTTTTTGGACCAGTAGCTTCGAAATTGCATGTGCCTTTCATCTTGAGGTTTATTCTTCTGTGTCTTTTTATATCTGTCTGTGTGCATCTGCATGTATATACTCACCAAAGATCTTGTTGATGAACATCCTACTGGGTATATGCTAATTTGTAACTGGAAGAGAGCCATTAAAGACTTTCTAGATGCATCATCTTCTGGACTATCAGGATGGATACACATGTACAATATGCCTTTCATTTTGGCAATTGTATGATTTGGAATTAGACGCTTTTAAGTGATTTCTTAATTTATAATTTCAAAGGTTCAAGCTGTTTAGTAGGATTTTATGGGAGAACCACTTACATGTGTTCCCTGATGACACAAACAACTGATGGTTGTCGTGTACACATTTGCTTTATATATGTTGCAAAAACTGAAAACTAGGATTATGCCAGACCATGAGATTATGCAACTGTGTCAGTTGCTTTGGTGTGTGTCTTTGTTTGTGGTTGTTACTTTGTTTTGTTGTAGGCCACGTCCGTTTTGTTGGGTCCATATGTTTGTTCTTTGGGCTGTGGCCCGTTTGTCTTTCTTTGCAGTTTGCAAGGTTGACGTTCCCGTGCAAGGCCCGTTATACATCTTGATTTTCATCAAATAAGGGTTGGTTTGCTTTAGATTTTTCAAAATCAATTCTCACTCAAACTCATTTTCAACCATACATTTATCTATTAAAATAATCTTACATGTAAATTCAAAACATTTCCTTACTTTTCAACCACATATTCACCCCAAAAATCACTTTTTCACAAAATCAATTCTCAAGAATCTAAATCAAACACACTTGTGTTTTACAGTTTGTTTGTGTGTGTTTTTTTGTTATATATATTTTAAAAAAAAGAGAGAGAAAGTAGAAGCTCCAACTGGTAACATGTCCAATCTACTCCATGTAATGTAAGATGTATATTCTACTGGGTTAGATCATATTGCAGGCCCCCATGTAAAATTTGTAAATGGATATCATTAAAGAGATGCATGATTGTTTAGTTCCAATTCCTGTGGCATACTTCTTTTGTATTTCCATGTGTTTAAAGTTCTTTTATATGCCAAATTTCTATTTTCCTGAAGATATACATGTTGCATTGGTTTTTGTCTTTTACAGTTAATTGCCATTTTTTCTGGTTGCTTCCTATTTTACTGGTCTCTTTTATATATTCTGCATGACATTTTGTGTATGTTAATCTGATCTTTTGTTATAATATACTTTTAGAACACCTTTGATGGCTGCTATGCACGAGGATGATACCCCGGATCTAAGAGAGGTGGCCAGAATATTAAGAGACACCCTGGAGGTTGAACTTTTCTTGCAGTTGTGTAGTTGCATTTTTAAGTAGTGCATTTGGCTAAGCCTTTCTATCATCAACATGTTTAAGCGAAATAAATTACTTTTATTTCAAAATTAATTCTTACCTAAGGAAAATAAAACTTAAATTTTCACTTTTGAGCCGTGAAAGTGGTAGTTTTTATTTTGAAATTAAATAACTTAAAACCTTCTAGCTTAGCAGAAAAACATGCTTAAAATCCCAATCATGTCTTTGTTCACTCTTCTTATATCTCTCGGTGGGTTTCAATTTCAGTTCCCAGACATTCCTTTAAATGTTCGGAAGCTCGTTGTGAAGGTGTGTGATGTGGTGACCCATAGAGCAGCGAGATTGGCAGCTGCAGGTATCGTCGGAATATTGAAAAAGATTGGCCGGGATGGCAGTGGTGGCATAGCTGGGGGAAAGAACGAAGGTTTAAACCGGAGTAAGATGAGGCGGACTGTGGTTGCAGTCGAAGGAGGTTTATATACAAACTATACAATATTCAGGGAATATCTCCATGAAGCTTTGACACAAATATTAGGAGAGGATATCGCACCGATCTCATAATTAAGGTGATGGAAGATGGATCAGGCATCGGGGCAGCTCTCCTAGCGGCATCTCATTCGGCCTCCTCCAGTGTGGATACGGTACAGATTCCATAAATGTAAGAATATATAGTCCCTGTAGATATGTAGAAATCAGATGCATATCTTATTAGATCGGTGAAAAAGGGCGGCCGTGTTGGTGTACCAAGTTGATCCGATAGGTCGAGGTTTCCATTATGATATATTTTAGAATGTTCTGATTCGGTCTCTGTTGTCTTGATTAATTGGTTTATTATTATACTTGTATTTTCCCTTTATTATTTGTCTGTATATTTGCATTGTAAAAAAGGTTCAAATTATTTTTAACTCCTATTCTATTAATTCATTCATATTTAATCAGCATTTATTAGCACATTGCTGCTTGTGATGGTGCAGCTGAGAAAGTCTTAAATAGGATGGTCTTAATAATTTAATGACCCACTCCTATTAATTAGGTGAGGTCAACTTGAAAAATAATGTTATACGCTCCTAGTCTATGATGAGACGATGTTATGACATTAAATGATAGATTCTCAATTAATGAGATGGTATGACTGTTGGCAAGACAATGCGCACATGGCAAGATGTTGGGATTGTTTTATTTAGCTCTCTCTCGACCGTTGATCCGGCCTCTGCCATGACCGCGTTGGAAAATCTAGACAACGAACCAGGGAAGAAGGCCGGTGAGGGTTGGACACTTTGGCTATGAATTTTCAATTTTGATTCTTCTACTTTGAAGAGGGTTTTGTGAAGGCTAGTTGTTTCTATACCATTTCAAAAGTATCATGTGTCATTCACGAAAGCTCCTTTGGGTTAGAAGGAAAGCGTTACATTTTATTCATCACCTTCATTTTAGCGTTTTATTTAGACAAACCTTGCGTTTTGGTACCATAGGAAAATTTGTACATATCCCTTTTCACCTGCGAAAGTTGCAAATGCTGATGTTATCATGTATGAATCGGAATCAGGATGGGATTTGATCGAGGTCCTTCATCATTTAACTCCGAGGAGAAGCAGTGCTCAATGCTCATGCTTTGGCGCCAACCGATGGGAGGCTACTTCACCTTAATGAAGATAAAGAATAGCCAAGTTCTAACAACTCACTAAGAACATTTGATGTGTTTCATGAATAATTGGGAGACATTCTTGGACTTGGATATTCCTATAATAATATTCATATGAGCCTAATTCATATGCATCTCATTTGGATCTATTTTTTGTTCTGAATCAAAATAAGTTAGCCGAGATTTGTGTGAATTAGTCTCTTTTTATTTGTTTTCATGCTCGATGAAGTTACAAAATAGTCTTCCATTTGCATATACTGTGAGTACTGAAGTTTAGTAAAGCCCGTTTGAGATGACTTTTGAAAAGTTAAAAGCAGCTTTTGAGATTCAGGAGCCCTTCTTGCTCTTGTTTAACTAATCTTCTAGTGGTGACTTTGCTGTTTAGAGGATTATACAAATAATGCTGGCATGAGATAGTTTTATGAGAACTGGAAGTAGAAGCTGAAGGCATCTCAAAGAAGCTTATGATATGCTTTTCACTGAACTAACTAGGACAAAAGATTCAAGTCCAGTAAAAGCCAAAGTAGTCCCAAAGATGCACATATTATGTTTTTGATAGAACTAACTTATACAAAACATTGAGACAAAGCAGAAAAGATATAGAAGTAGAAGCCGAAGCCGTGCCCAAGATGCCCATAATATGCTTTTTCTTGAAGTAACCTGTGTGTATATATACAGAAAATTAAGTAGTTACAACAAGAACATGGTACGAATCTTTTAGGCCTTGAATATCATCTTGTCCTAAACCTTTCCTTATTCCAAATCCCACAATAGGGAACATAATTGTACTTTCATCATTGGAATGTCCTAACCCAAGAATGTGTCCCAACTCATGCAATCCAACAGTTCGCAAATCAAATGCATCAAAATGTAGCCGCGGAAAACCATGAGTCGAAAACCATCCTCTCCTGTCAAACGGGTTCCTGTTCCCGTGATCCCGAGATCGAAAACTGATCCTGACATCAGCTGGAGGGCTAATTCTACGTCATCATCGAAAATGTTGTCCTTTCGATGTAGTTTGTTATTGGGGCTGTTGAAATAGCCAAGAAATGCGAGATGTTACTTGAGTCGGTTTAGGTCGTTTACCGGGTTCTTGCTATTTTCTTGAGAAAATTGAACGGGGACAAGCTCCCGTCTCGTGACTCTGATAAATGTGCCTGAATCAAGAAAAAATGGAGCGAAAAAAGAATGAACGTCTGTCGTTTGAGGACCTCCAATCTGGATGCTTAGTTTCGGTCTAACTTGAGCCGTGCCCATTACTTGAAGGAAATACTGATCAAATAACGTAATGGACTAAAAATAAAAAGGTATAATTTCACAAATCATCCCCAAC
>CAVNYN010213132.1:0-31045 GCA_963692815.1 Nyctanthes arbor-tristis
CTCTTCCGATCTCTTTATGTTCCAAATTTTAAACATAACTTCTATCAGTTGCTCAGTTAGCATAGCCAACACAACTAAAATTTGAATTCTATCCCAACCGTTGGATTTTGTAGGACCTGCAAAATAATGAGACATTAGCTGTGGGAAAGTCAATTTGAAAGCTTAACATTCTCATGTATTCAGTTTTATCTGAATGTGTTGTTTCAGAACCTGTTCAGCTAGTTGTAATGGCAAATTTCCTTTCAATTTCAGTTGTAATAAAGCATTTGTGGATTGGCATGTGAAGCTTTGTTATGCTTCACCCACTGTAATGTAGCTGTTGATTTTCTCGGACCTTTATGTAGTGTTTATGACGTTGAAAATATGAAATCTTGTGATATTTGCCATAAGTCCAAAAAACAACGATTACCCTTTCCAACAAACTCATTAAAACAAAGTCCATATTTGAATTAGTGCATGCAGATATATATAGGGACCTTACAAAACTTCTTGTCTTACTAGAACTCTTTATTTGCTGACTTTGGTCGATGATTTTTTTTTTTTTTGAAGAGAAAGCTTATTCATTGATTGCATCGAAAAATAATACATCTGAAATGAACGTAGGAGAAGTCCCTACCCATCTGAAATAATACTTTGGCTGATGATTTGAGTAGATCAACTTGGGTTTTTTTTTTTATGGGGCATAAATCAGAAACTGTAAAGATATATCTTAGAAGTATTTTTTTTTTTTTAACACGGTGGAGATTTATTTGTTGTAAAGATGAAGGGAATTGGAACTAATAATGGGTTTGAGTTTGTCGGTTTAGATTGCCAGAAGTTGTTACATGGTAGGGGAATTTTACATCAAAAGAGTTGTGTGTACACACCACAACAAAATGGGGTGGTTGAAAGAAAGCATAAACACATGCTTCAAATAGCCAGGGCCCGGATGTTTCAAGCAAATTTACCCTTAAAATTCTGGTACTTCTATTCATTCTAACAGCTATTCATTTATTCAATAGATTGCCTGGCACTGTCCTAAATTGGAAATCTCTTTTTGAAGTTCTGTATAATGACAAGCCAGGTTGCACTAGATTGAAACCTTTTGGTTGTCTATGTTTTGCTACGAATACCTTCCCTCACAAAGATAAATTTTCACCTCGAGCCCATAAGTGTATTTTCATTGGATAGCTCACTGCACAAAAGGCTTACAAAGTCTGTAATCTTTCAACAAATTTTTAAGTTAAGAGATGACCAGTTCTTTGAGCATCAATTTCCTTTCTAGATAACTTTCTCCTCCTTACCTTCAGACACTCCTCTACCAAATATTTCTCAATTAGGCAACTCAGATAATATTGCTTCTGAAGCCATTCCATCCATTTCTTGATGATGTATTGGTCACATGACCTACTATTGCAGCAATCAATAGGTTGAAGAACTACCTAGATCACCTGTTCTATCAAGCAAAGTATTTTCTTGGATTAGAAATACCTAGGAGAATAGAAGGGACATACTTGAACCAACGAAAATATATACTTGACATCCTACAAGATACGGGGCTTCTGGGCTATAAACCTACTTCTACACTTTTGCCAAGAAGTGTGAAATTGACTACTATCACCAATTCACCCATGACAGATCCTAATAAATTTAGGAGGTTGGTAGGCAGATTACTCTATTTGAATCTCTCTAGGCCAGATGTTACATTCTCTATCCAACAATTAAGTTAATTTGTGAATAATCCTTGTCAAGAACACTGGGAAGCAGCATTTCATATGATGAAATACCTCAAAAGGTGTCCTTCCAAAGGTTTATTTTTCACTTCCAAGTCTGATTTCACCTTAGCAGCCTATGGTGATGTAGATTGGGCAACCTGTCTTAATACTAGAAAGTTAGTTACAGGGTTTTGTGTTTACTTAGGTCAACCTTGATTTCTTGGAAAACAAAGAAGCAAAATACTGTCTCCCTTTCATCAGCTGAGGCTGAATATTGAGCCTTAAGTGCTACCGTGTGTGAAGTACAGTGGGTTACTTGTATCTTGCAAAGTTTACATATTCCTATTGTTACACCAATCCCCTTGTGGTGTGATAAATAGACAGCCCTTCATATTGTGGCTAATCATGTGTTTCACAAGCGTGTGAAACATCTAGAGATAGATTGCCACTTAGTACGCAATATGTTGAAAGGTGGTTTTATACTTCCTAAGCATGTGTTTCTAAGTTGCAGTTGGCCGACATCTTCACAAAGTCTCTTGGAGGGCCTCAGTTTCATTTTCTAACTATCAAGTTAGGCATGATGGATTTCCACCACTGCGAACTTAAGGAGAGGGTGAAGAATAAATAGAGTGCACAGAGTGTAGAATTTCAGAGTTATTTTTGTCATTTACTTTACTCTTTATGCCACTTGTCATATTATTACTAGTTCAATTGTTAATAGTAGTTAGGCTATTGTTTTGCTTTGTATGAGTACTGAATTGTAACGTAATGGAGCTCGGTTATTTGGTTTTAACAAATCAAAGCTTTTCTCTCTCTCTTCAAATTGTTTCTTCTCTCTAAATTGTTGAGAAAGAGAACCGTGGAAGCTCAGCTACTCAAGAACGAATAAAATGATGGATTACAATTTTGGGCTAATTACGTTTGCTGCTTTTTCTTTTAATTAGTAAACGTCAGTGGACCTGTAAAATTAACTTTATGGCCCATCAGCAACCTGACAAGGATTTGACCCATTTTCAAGTAAGATATAAATTTCAGCCCAATTCAAGGAAAATTGAAGGATTGTTATAGTCGTACAAAATTGTGCATAATCAGGATCGTGATATTGACAACCTTGATTCGGCACAATGCATTAAATAGAAGAAGATAAAAAGAAAAATGTTAAAAATAGAAATCAACGTCACACCATTCGTCACTCATTTTAATACTTATCAAGGATGATTGAGATTAATTTAATGTGCAAAATAATTGTATTGAACACACTTAAAACAACATGAGAATTAAAAAATAAATTCTTCAATTATTGATAGAGAAATTCAGGAACACTCCAAGTTTGTCTACACATGTGTAGTGTATTCCATTAGTGGAAACATTTTGGGTATATAAATTAATTTCAAATCGCAATTATAAATTATATTAAATGCGGTTCGGAGGAAAAAAATATTATTATTTGGCATGATGATACGATAAAAAAGCTTTTGTCACAAATTCTTTTTTAATATAAAAAAAATTCTTTGTAAGAACTAGAATATTTAGCATAAATTGATGGCATATAGTAATGGTGAAGGACATGTTATTCCATGTTGACATGTGGATACAAGAACAAATTGAAAATTTATTTCAAGTTATTCGCTGGAGATAGAAGTTAATTACTTAGAATATTTGGAAGCCTCAAACTATTCCTCAAGTTTTCTCTCCAATAAAATGTGTCATTTGAGGTATTGAATTTCAAATTTTCTTGTGGGTTTTAATACGATGATGAAGTAACAATGTCATATCAATCGATTGACTTCATTACAGTTAAATTATTAAAGTGAAGTGATATAATTTCTAATAATCGATGTTGAGTAACGTGAAGAATGTTAAATTAAAGGTCAATAATCTAATTGTGAGCCATTAGAGTTTAATTAACAATTTCATTGCAAATGAAATAAAAATTCAATAAAGTCAGGTAAAGTTAACACAATATTTTGACAAGGAGTATATTTAAGTAGAAAATTAATTAATAAATACCCTAATTATTTTAGTACTTAATTGGCTGAAAAGATTAGAAATTTGAGGTGAAGTTGATTATAAATTAATGGGTCATAGAGACAACACATAGGATTCAATATGGAAATTTTCAATGGGCTTTTGGCATTTTAGAATTCTTTCAATATGAAATGGACAGCCACCTACCACAAAAAGAGCCACAAACAGTTCGAATCACTGAATGACTGAATTTTCATGCATCCAAAATGATGTCCAAAAGTCCAAAAATCATTCATTTTGGCACCACCTATTATATCAAATCGAACCGCTCAAATAAAGTATTTATGACATTAAAGTAGGAAAGAGTTGATCGGTCAAGTGGGAAGAACCCTTGTGACTATTGGCCGGTGAGTGATCAGCCGATTTAGTTTGGTTAGTTTGAAATTTGAGTTACTTTAACATATTTGTGGTCCTTGTCACTTATTTATGTGTAATGTACAAAATTTGTATAGTGCGAAACTTTTGTGCATTGTGTTTATTGAGTTAGATGAGGAATTCAAAAGTTGGACCGATGTAGCTAGTTAGGTTTCAAATATAATTCATTTTAACTAATAAAGATTGAGTCTTGTTAGGTTTCAAATATAATTCATTTTAACTAAAAAAGATTGACTGAATACTGAGAGAACAAATGCAGGTTGAAAGAGAAGTAGAAGCAGGAGATGGGAGGTGAATTGAAGGAAAATCGACGCTTTGTATAAGAACGATGTCTTAGTAGAGATCGGAAGAGCACACGTTCTGACACTTTCTAAAGCAGCACCTTCTATTCGAGTTAGGCAAATGTATGCATACAATCTGAAATTTAAATTCTACTTGACATGTACACACATACACCCACCAGTTGGAACAGGGGGTGCCATAACGTCACCCTCCAAGGATGCCATAAACTTTCCATTTCTATTATATAAAGTTGTCTTCTTGAAAGTTAAAAAGCTTTGTATAAATGTCAAGTTGCATGAATTTTATTATTGCCAAAAAAACATATCTCGATTCAAGTGTAACCTTTCCTTCTTTGTTTCCCATTAAAACAAAATGGAAAAAATAATGAGAAAATAGAAACCAGTAAATTAGAAATTAATTATTGAGCAACCTCTTGAAAGTAAAAATTTTCTAACATTTCTGAAAAGTGTCGTTATGGCGTCTTCCGTTCATGTGGGTACATAGATATACGATACATGAATCCAAGGGACGGGACGTATTATTATAACTTGAAAGATGTAAAAGGCGAAAAGGTCCGCATAGTGGGAAATTGAATCATTTATAAGATTAATGTCTTACTTGAGTTGATTAAAAGATTCAATTGCTAATGTGGTTTGAACAAGTGTTGAAATTGTTAGATACTCACATTTTAAACGGAAAGTTTCAGGTTTAAACCACACTTACCGTTCCTTTATTTCCCCTCCACTCCCCTGTTTATAATTCAAAAAAAAAAAGAAAAAAAAAAAAAAAAAAGAAGAAGGAAGAAGAAGAAGGAGGAGAAGAAAATTCAATTGCTTATTGGACTCACTTATTTTCTTCTCCAAACAATTATCCTCGTGGGAGTTAAACAATAAAGGTGATCTTTATTTGCATCGATGATATTAAAAAAAAGATTGTAGAATTGACATTTCCTAAGTTTAAATCAAATTGCTGCGTTGATTTTATAACCGTAAATATGAATTTTTTCACATGTCATAATTATGGCGGAATTAAGATGCGAAGAGAAGATAATCCACCGTCCTGAGTGGTGCCACTGTAGAATAAAGAGAGTCGTCTAATATATATATATATATATATATTTTTGCCCAGGGGGGTTTTTGTGTGTTGGAGGGGGGGGTGGGGGGCTGAAGTCGCTTTTGCGCTATGAAGTTCTCTCGCCTGTCACCTCACACTTCGAAGTGGAATCACTTTGATTTTAGTAACACAATTTTATAGTAAAAAAATGCCAATCGATTAGGGCTAGTATAAACTTTTGGTTAAATTTTTTCTCTGTGAAATTTAAAAAAAAAAAAAAAAAAGGCCAGCACGTGTTGCTTGATCCGTCCATGAATTTACACTATATTATGTTATGTGAATGACGTGGTTGTCCTATTAAAAATTTTATTTTTAAAGCAACTTAAGTGATAATTAATATATTTCATTGTAAGTCACAAGTATCTTGTTTTCTTAACGAGTCTGAAAGAGACTCAACATTATTCATTGAAGTATTGCAATTCTTTTCCCTTCAAAAAAAAAAAAAAAAGTATTGTAATTCTTGACATCTATATCTTATTTTGTGCATATCGTCATGTACTCTTGTTTTATGACCATGTCTTATGAAAATTTTTCTATGAATTTACACTATTTTTTTAAGTGAATGGCTTGTCATATATTAAAAACCTATATTTTTAGCAAGAGCTAAGGGATTATTATTAATATATATTTCATTTCACTGCAAGTCATGAGTATCTTATTTTTTTTTTGAGTACGGGAGAGACTCGACAATATGGATTGAAGTATTGAAATTCTCGACATCTACATCTTATTTTGTGGATATCGTCTTGTACTCTTGTTTTATAACAATGTTAGCTTGTAATTGCTATTTTGTCCAAAATCACGCATATCGTATTTCGTCCATGGTTTCATCTTTTTAGTTTCTATAGTATGAGAATCAACATTTTGTTGTGAAACCTTTAATTAACTTTATCACATTTCTGTTATGTTTTTGAGTGACTTATCGTTTACAACAACGTAATGGTATATTGTTTTATATGTACATTCACAACCATTGCATGTTTTTGAACACACATTTCTCGGTAGGCACGTATGTCGGCTTAATTTGACGATACAATATTTTTGCAGCAAAGTCATAAATATCTTATTTTGCCGGTGTTTTAGCTGACTCCAACTAATTTATCATACTTCTTTAATGTTTTTAAAGAACTTACCATTCACAACAACATAATATCTTGTTCTATATGTACATTCACAACCAATGCACGTTCTTGAACATACATTCTTCGGTAGGCATCTATGTTGGCTTAAATTGATGATTTGACATCTTACAACAAAGTCATACGTACTTATATTATTTTGTCGTGTTATAGCTTACTATAAATTTATCATACTTCTTTCATGTTTCTAATAACTTATAGAATTCATAACAATGTAACAATATGTCGCTCTCAACCATTACATAGTGAACACACATTTGTTGGGAGGCATGTATGTCGGCTTCGATCAAGTCAATGATTATGACTACATTTTATTTTTTTTTTTTGAAACAATTATAACTACATTTATTATCAAGTTAATTATTAAAACTACATTTATTTATTATCGTTAGCTAGAAGAATATTGCATACTTGTTACATGCATGAATAAATAAAATGTCGGTATAAAGCAAAAGAAATGCATAGTGACAAAATTAAAATCAATTAATATATGTGTCTCTTCAGTCGAGTGAAAAGAAAAATAAATATTATGTGTGCATTGAATTAACTAGGATGCGATTAAACCACATCTGTCTTCACAATTTTTCCTTAGATATTATAATTCTTATTTAATGTATATTTTTAAATCGATCAAATAATAAATATGGTTGATTGATAATAATTAAGGGTATCTGTCAAAGAAATATATGGAAATTTTATGTGCCTGGTAATACTCTTTTCCTAATCTTTTTTATCTCATTTTATCCTTACTTTTGCATCAACCAGTATATCTTATATCGTCAAAAAACTAACATATTTTAATAGAAATGATCTAACACTAGACGTATGGCACTGTTAAGGTACAAGATTGATGGGGTGACTGAATTTCAGTATACTCACAGCAGTGGCTGATATTACATCAAAAATTATTATTATTGATGTTATTGTGGTTGATGTTGTTGTTTGTTGTTAACTGCAATGATTTTTTTTCTTCCTCAATTAGAGGTAGGCAAACAGTAAAATGTGGATAGAGATCATGATGATTTGATTTATTAATTTGTGTGAAATAAAATATGAGCCGACCCTTATGAGACGGAAAGTATCATTCTTAGATTGGTACGTCAAACAACAAAAATTTAAGAGGATATGAATTGTGACATAGATAAGTGACATTGTAGACGTGACCCGATTTTATTTGATGATGAAAAAGTATTCATATAATCATCATCTTATAAAATTGTGTTACATAAGTATTTATTTATATCATTTTTTGATATCTCACTAAATTGCTCCGTCAAACAATATCATCATGCGCGATCAAGAAACATAGCTTTGGGAAAAATTATTATATCTCTCCGGCCAATTATACTGAGCTTCAGCCACAGAAAAATCGGCGCGGTATTTTCATCCAGTTTTGGGAAAGGCATATAATGAAAGATAAGCAGACATCCATAGGTCAACTTCTAAAACAAATAAGAGCAAGTGTCCGTGTTATTTGGCGTTGTGGATAAGACTCATTGAAGGATGTGACTCTCAAAATAGCTTTCACAATTTTTTTTTTTTAAATATAGCAAAGAAAATAATAATACTCCTTCTGTCCCCACAAAGATAGTCCAATAGTTATTTTCTCATATATTAAGAAATAATAGTTAATACAGTTATAACATTAAATTTTACCTTATTCCACATATACTATTATGTCTCATTAATTGTTTGAAATAATTTCAAATAACAATAATAAATTAGGGGCACATAAAAATGAAAAATTAAATACGTATTCATTAGTCCTGCTATCTTATTGATGGGAAATATTTACCAGTACTTCAGCTTGGTACCACGTAGCAGCAATTAGTGAATAGAAATAGGGTAATTTACACCTGATGTTCCTAACTTTTCAACGTTTAATTAATCTCGTCCTCAACCTTTATTTCTAGTTTTCTTGTACCTCAACCTTTAGTAAAATCTCTCCCTAAGTCCCCACTAATGGTTTCCATCTGTTCTGGCCGTTAAATCTTTGTAAAAAGATATTTTAACCATTACATTGTAATTAAACAAAAGAAAAAGGAAAAAATGGAAAAAAACTAATATTTTAAAATTATAAATAGCAATCCTTCTTCTCTCGTAGCTTTTCAAACTCCTCGCATTATCTCTCCGAAAAAAACTCACACATAGACCGGGACTAAACCAACACTTATTCTACCCCCACCCACCCGAAATGGAGATTATTTTAGAGAGAAAATGAGAGAGAAGAAGAGAAAGGAGAAAAGAAGAAAAGTGCGAAAGTAAATGTCTAGGCCACCAACACTTATTCCCCATACAAGAATGGATGCATACAAATATAGGGGAGGGGCAAGTATTTAGAATTTTAAAATATTATTTTTTATTTTATTTTATTTTTTGTATAATTAGATTGTAAGAGTAAAAATGTCATTTATAAACATTTAAAAGTCAAACAGATAAAAACTGTTAGTGAAGCCTTGAGGAGATATTTTCTTAAAGGTTAGAAACCAAGAAATAAAAAATAAAGGTTGAGGATGAGACTGATTAAAAATTGAAAGGTTGGGGGCGAAAGGTGTAAATTACCCATAGAAATGAGATAACTGGATAAACGGGTTCTAGCCTTCTAGGTAAATGGTACTGATAAATGATAATCATTATATGTACACTTTTCAACACTCTGTAATTTTGCCATATTGATAATATTAAATTTTCATGTGCTATTTCAATGTCTCCCTTAATTGATAACTGCAAAGACAAATTTCTGTGGGCATGAAAATCTCTTTATTTTTTTTTATTAATTAGCAAATGGTGACTAAACTCAAGATTATTTTCAACTTTAGATAAACAACATTACTCTTTAATATATATATATATATATACACACACATATATATATAATGTGCAAAAATTGTATAGCTTTTCCCAATTCCCTGAAATGTGGGGAGGTCATGGTTTTCTAATGTTTTGACTGCATTCTTTTACTTATCTTAGAGTTTGTTTGACATTCTTTATTTTAATAATTTATAAATTTACCAATTACTAATTTGACATTTAATTTGATAATTATTCAATTATAATTATATATTTCAAATATTTTTACATTCTCAATAAACATTTTACATCTCTTTTCATTATAAATTCTTTATATTTTAACAAATAAAGAGCATCAAACAAGTTCTTAATAAAGAAAAAGTTAATCCAACAATCAATAAGATAAAGTTTACCTTTTGAACTCAACCAGCGTGATTCGTGAATACACCCAATAAAAATAATTAACCATTAATGTAGAAACTAAAGAATGGTACCCAACCTCCATATATATATATATATATATATATATATATTAAGTGTGTGAATTGACCTTGTTTTGAGACATCGAGTCATCTACGACAAAAGGAATTAATTAATGGTCATCTTGGTGCCGCCAAAAAATGGCAAATAACCTTTTTTTTCTGAAAGAAAACGTTTATGGGATATGGTCGTCTCACGTTGATAAATACTCCAAATATCGTAACAGGCTCGAGTGATTCGAATTGTAATACAATAGTTAGATGCTCAAATTTGGAGTAAGAAGTTTTGGATTCGAACCACGCATATACCTATCCTAATTTTCATTCTCTTACTTTATCTCCCCGTGTAGTAAACAACACCACGCTCACCCCCACCCCCCCCATGGCGGGGCGACCCAAATAAATAAATAAATAAATAAAATAGGCTACATATTGAGTCTTATGGTAGGAAACTGAGAGTGTTTAGTACTACATCCGTCTCACAAAGATAGTTTTGTATATATTTTTATGTAGATTAAGGATTAGTAGGTAATGTAGTAAGATCTTTTAATTTTACCTTATTTTTTCACATATACCCTTATATCATTAATTGTTTGAAATATTTTCAATATATAAGTTGTTGAATAATAATAATAATTAATTAGGAGTACATATAGAAATGAAACATTAAATACATATTCAATATGGTAAGTGAGCTATCTTTTTAGAACGGACGAAAATAGAATAGTAGACTATTTTTGTGGGACAGATGTAATATTTACTATCAAATGGTGGGCCCATTAATCAAAGATTTAAATGGCGCTTTAGGTTGCTTTAACTGAATTATTATTAATTTATTATTACATGCTGATTAAGGTTTGAATTTATATTCACGTGCTTTATTGAATAAGACAACTATCCACTATATTACAATGAGACCCATAAAATAAAGAATAGTGGTACTAGTGTGAAGAATTTTGTTCGTCTCACGACCGACAAAAACGCAAGAAGCACATAGCATTTCTACTAATAGAGAATTTATCTCGCCTAAAATATAGAAGCAAAAGGGTGAAATTTTTATTTAATTATTATTATCATTTCTGGTGGTCGGGGAGGGGGATTTGGCATTGCAGGGGTCCTAAGTCCCTTTCTAGCACCGCATGTGCCATACACTATGGCACATGTAGCATGCATGTCTCCACATACATGCCACATGTCCTATATGGTGCCATACAGCCATAGTGTATGACACATGTGTTTAATACATGTGTTGCTATATCATTTTCAAGTAGTCTTCACCTTTTCACGCATGTTTTAAGTTAAACTAAATAAATAATAATAATAAATTATGGACAAAATACAATCATATTTGTCAATACTCATATATAGTCTAATGGTATCTTAATTAGCTCTCGAACTCTTGATTAAATATTCGATTCCCCTCTCTTACAAACTCTTTGTAATATCAGAAGGAAAAAAAAAATACGCATTTCTCGTGTTGGTACTTCACCGGCTTCGCGAAACTCGGCTACATGAAAATCGGTGCTCTATTTTTCGAAGTGTCATGATCGTTCAACTCAAAAATCTTATCTTGATAGGTCCAGTAAATTAACAACAAAAAGTAGTTCTTTAGTGCGCAACCAACGCCGGAGGGTCCAACACTGATGAACGCTACTCCGTTTTAAGCAAATGACCCCAAATGTCCATTTTTGTAGTGGCAATGACCAAATTGATCGTATTTGAAAAGTTAGATCAAAATAGCCATTTTTTTTTCTTTTTCCAGTTTTTGATATAATTGCCTTCAATCAAATACATTATTTACTGATTAACTAGCCATTTATATTGGCCATCTACACTGTTCAAATGTCTAGAGAGATACTTAGTGTGTGTTTGCAAATCATTTTGTTTAAATATAGATAGAAATTAATTAATTTTGTGACAATAAATGGTTGAAATTTGTGTAGTACAAATACATTTTCATCAAAATGTAAATATAATTAGTTTAACTAAATTCTATTTTATAATAGATATGGTTTGTAAACAACAAATGGTTTATCTTTTTAATAAAAGAAGGAAAAATAATAAATATTTTATTTTTCTCGACACCCAACTCACAACCTCATTTGGTAGAATTTATCAGCAATGTGAAACTCATTTTCTCCCCTCTCTTAGCAACTCTGATTATCCTCATTCTTTTACTCTTAGAACTCATAATGATTGGACTCTTGAGCATGCCAGCTGACGCGAAAGAAAAGTCTAATTGGGCTGGTCAACATGGTCTAGAGGGCTTGCACGACCCTCAATAACTATTAAAAATAAAAATATTAATAGTCAGCAACCCCAACGAATCAAACTTAAGAAATGAATTTCTCAATCTTTTATTCACTGAACAGTAGCTCTTTATATACAATTTGTTGAAACACTCTAGAATCAGCTAGTTGCTAATTTACATAAAAGAAATAACACAAGAAAAAACATGATTGGATGCAATTTGAGCAGGCTGTTAGTTTGTTATGGTAGAAGCTTCCTTTGGCTGATATGGAAGTGGCAATTATGGGAATCACAACTTCATAACTCGTGTTTATTAAATTGTGATTCTCTAATGACTTAGAAAATTTGCTAAGTGCATCCCTGCCATTCCTCTCTATTCTTCAACTCTGACACTCCTCTATATCATCAGCAGCTTGATTCTTCATTTTGCTGCTGGAGACTCCCCCGGCAGCCAAAAGGGGGAGTCTCCCTCCCTCCATTTACTTTTTTTTTTAATTAAAATATTATTTTTTATTTTACAAAAAATGTCCCCAACGTAACGGCGAAAATGGACAGATTCTATTGCTAGAGATTTAGACAAAGAGTTCTTAAAAGGTTAAGGGCCCATCGTAGGAAAAATAAAGGTTGATACGAGATCTATTAATACGTAAAAGATTGAGGAGGTTATGTGTAAATTACCCATTTAATATTTATCAAAAGGGTAATTTACACCTAACGTCTCCAACCTTTCAACTTTTAATAAATTATGTCTCTAACATTTAATTCTACTCTTAGGGATCCCCAGCCTTTCCCAAAATCCTCAGTCAAGTCCCTATGGATGGAATCTGTCTACTCTAGCTGTTAGTCAACTCCTTGACTAAGGATAAAATATTTTAATGAAAAAATAAAAATAAATTTTAAAAAAAAAAGAAAAAAAGTGGGGTAGGGACTCCCCCGGCTACCATTTCGGGGCTGCTGGAAGTGGCAGCCGGGGAAGGGGGAGTCTTCCCCTCGTTCTTTCTGTAGCAAGGGCGAGGAGTCCCCCCCTCCTCTGCTGTTATTTTTTGCAGCCCCTTTGGCTGCCGAAGAACTGGAGGCTCCCCCCAACTTTTGGCAGCACGTTGGCTGCCAGAATGATAACAAAAATTGCTATCATTTCCGGTAGCCAAAGGGCTGTTGGAAATGGTAGCGGGTGGGAGGAGGAGTCCCCACCCACCTTTTTACTCTTTTTTTTAAAATTTATTTTTATTTTTTAATTAAAATACTCATTTTTTTATTTTACCAAAATTGTCCCTAGTCAAGGAGTTGATAAACGGCTAGAGTGGACAGATTCCGTCAATAGGGACCTGATGGGGATTTTGAGAAAGGTTGGGGATTCCTATGAGTAGAATTAAAAATTATAGACGTAATCTATTAATGTTGAAAGATTAGGGACGTTAGGTGTAAATTACCCTTATCAAAACGAAGCGTACCAGAGAAAAATAAACTTTGGTCTAAAGATGATAGATTAATTTACCAAAGCATTTGACACTGTTGATTGGAGTTTTCTGAGAATGAGAATATTACTTCACGGTCTCGGTTCCCCAGTCCGGCTATAGAAATAGATCGGGTTCTAAATTTGGAGCCCGATCTGTTTCTATATAAAATTTACTCGGTTCCCCATTTCGATTTATTGAATGGGTCTTGGAATGTGTAACCACGTCTTCTTATTTTGTTGCATAAAATTGCTGTTTATTTGGCTTTATCAAAGGAAAAACAGACTTCGACGTGTCGACCCTCTCTCTCCTTTTCTTTTTGTATTATGTTTGGAATATTTGACTAGAGCCATAAAGGCCACCGCTATTGACAAAGACTTCATTTACCATTCAAAATGTTGACAACTTAAGATGACATATTTAGCTTTTGCAGATGATCACATGCTATTTTGGTAGAGGTGACCCGATTTTAATGGGCATTTTGATGAACTGTTTGAATAACTTCGGAGCAGTTTTGAGGCTTCGAGAAAATATGCAAAAATGTAGTCTCGGGTGGATGGCACTAAATTAGAGTGAATCCAGGAATTAGCAAATATTCCTAATGCCGACACTATGCCATTTTGCTATCTAGCTAGGCATTCCCCTTGCCGCTGTGAGACTTAAAGTGACCCACTATGCCCCCTTCATTGACAAAGTTGTTTTGCAAGGAGTTGAGTGCTTTTATTTATTCTCCCAATTCTATCAACTGTTATTGAACGAATTACTTGACCATGTAGAACCTTCCCTTGGGGAATGAGAAAACCATTAGTTGCATGGAAGGAGTTATGCCTTCCCAAGAAAGACACTTTCGAGAATTCATGAGAAAAAAGACACTCTTTGGGTTCGTTGGGTAAATCATGTATATACAAGAGGTGCATCCTCATGAGAACGTGACGCCAAAAGTTTGGGCCAAGGACGTTTGGAGCCCTTGTATCACTCCAAAACATGCATTTATTCTGTGTCTTTGTGCAAAATCTTGCTTTCTCACTAAGGGTAGATTGCACTACTTGGATATTGACAAAATTGCAGTTAATGCGGTTGCACTAGTCAGACTGCACTATTCATTCTTCTCGTGTGGGATGAGTTCAGCAATTTGGCCGCATATTATAAATGTCTAACATTACAAGTGCCTTAAAGTGGATCAAGAAGGAAGCATGAGGTTGATCTTGGCAAAGCAAGTCAAAGAGTAGTTCTTGCTAGGACCATATACATTTGGAATTGCGTGTAATAAGCAGATGTTTGAAGATATCACGCCCGAGGTTGATACCATCGTCCAAAGGATTATTGAACATGTGTACAAAATTATCTTCACCTTGTACCCTCACGTTTTAGTCCGTTATGGACTTGTAATATTTTATTTAAGGTTTTTTTTTTTCAATTTTAAATGCCATCTTAGACATACCCAGAGTACTTACACAGATTTTTTATCAATATATTTAACCCTTACCGATAAAAAACATAATAATAATTTAGGTATTAAGCCTATTGGATATCTTTATAAGGAACATGGCTACAGTAGCCCCACGGAGACTTCAACTTCAAGAAGGTGACGTTGAGCAATTTCTTAGCCAACTCCACAAAGAATGGAGAAATAAACCGACAAGGACCACACCATTAAGCGTTATAATCTACCATTATTAGATTTTTGGAATCAATGCACTTCGCGAGCTCCGTTGCCATCCTTCTCTTTTTCCTATTTAGTTACACTTTGGTTTCACATCGATTGCACATCATACTTCTCATTATTGGAAAGTAAGATACGATAAATTGTTCATTGCTGACAATATGACTATTCAATAGGTTGGTCGACGTTGATTCGTTGCATTTATTTAAATGTCATTTGTCTTATCTTTCTTGAACTCACAACTTCTAGGGATGTGTGTAAATTGAGGTTGTGTGTACTCATTTTGAACACCTTGTGTGTTATTTTTTATATTTAATCAGCATGGAATTTATCCGTTAACATGCCCCCACAAAATGACAGCTCTTTGGAACATACCAATCTTGAAATATATATGCTCGTTTAAGTCGTAATTAGATTGAATTGCTCGTTTCAGTGTTACGGGCTCTGATACCATATTAAGATTTGTGGTTTAATTTTAAAAAGTCAACCTTATTAAAAAAAGTAGTTCAAACGCTTATATATTAGTTTAGTTTTTATTATTTAATTAATGTGAGATTTATCATTTAACAGAAAAACAAATAGCACTCCACTGTCGAGCCGACTCGGCTTATAAGCTTATAAACACTACCTATTGTTTAGAATTAAATGCCCTTTTAATTACAATTTCGTATATATTTACAATTTCGTATACATTTAGAATTGTAAGGATTTCTAATACTTCAAATTTCATGTTAGGGATACCCCTAAATTAAAGATCAAATTCCATGTTAGGGATACCCCTAAATTAAAGATCAAATTCCATGTTAGGGATACCCCTAAATTAAAGCTAAAACGAACTATTTTAAGTGTATGCTATAATGATTTCGGGACCTAAATTTGGTGCTAAATTGCTAAGGGTCCCTATCCTTTACCTCAGGCGTGGAGATCGTGTAGATCGTCACTAAACATTTAACTTTGGTGCGAAACATCTCTAATCTAAATGCCTAAAAATATATCCATTTATCCACCATCTTATTAGTGCACGTCAGTAACAGAGCCCACATGACTTGCATCTATAATTCAATACTTGACACTTTTTTGTTTACTGATAATAATCTAGTGTTAGCGGGTGCATTCCATTATCTAGAAAATATTCACCCATGGCACACGGAAAATACGCGGCCAAAAATTGCAGAGAAGCAGTATCCGAAGCTATAGTTAATGCTACAAGAATTGAATATTTTGCCATAATAATTTATACTGCAGGCTTAATTAATAGAATTCATTAAGGTTAAAATTATATAAGTAAAGTTTTCATAAATATTATAACCTATACCCCGCTTAGAACATCTGCAATGCAAAGTCAATGTAGAATGTTTTATGTGTATATGTATCAAAGAATATTAACATTACATTCAAAAAATTCTGTAATGCAACACTGTCAACATTGTATATTTGCTAAGCTATTGTTAGGGATTTTGGGGGAAAAAAAAGAAAGAGAGAGACATATACTGATTGAGTAAATTAATGCTTGACATTGTCTGGATAATGTCATCTCACGACAATGTCAAGTATTTAATGTACCAAATCAGTACTTTTTTACCAATTGTCATATTATTCCACAACTATAACTACGCACTAGAGATGCTCTTAATAAATACATCTATATATATTAATTAAGAGAACTAAAATTTTAAAATTGTCCAAATTTAATTTATATATCTATATGTATTAGTCAATAGAACTAAGTCTCGGTACTTTTGTATCGTGATTTTCATGCCTTTTTTTATTTGGTAAATCTTGTGATAATTGGTTTTTTTTCTCTTTAACAAAAACTTTTGGGAAAGAACTTAGAGAAGATTTGACCATGTGACAATTGAGTTTAGCACCCAAACCTTAACCACTTTGTCCTTTTTTTTTGGGTAGGTTTTTTTACTAAATATTAAAATATAAAATCTAAAAAGCCAATTCTAAAATAAACTATAATCCCTCTTAATTCGTTCATTCACCATCTCCATTGTTTGTGTTGGTGAGTTTAACGTTATTTAAATGTTTTATTATGCATTTTACATTTTTTAAAATCCTTTTAGTTTTATTAGGTAATATGAGCTAATAGTGATAGAACAGAGTTTGAAAGTAAAAATAGAATGAAAGAGAGTAAAAATTTTATAATGAAGTTGAATTGAATTCCTCGTTACATGCCCCTCGTATTTATAGAGAAAAAAGGAAAGGGTGGGAAAAGCAGGAAAAGAGAAATTACAATAGGACTGCGATATCTATACTAAGTAACTCCCATGTAATCACGTAAAAATGAATCCTCCATTTTCTAGTAGAGTGATCTCTTCATCCTCAAGTGAGTGATCCTCCTATTATCACGTAAATGTCCCCTCGGCTGAAACAATCCCTTCCATATTTCTTTTATTAAGCCGACCACTTGAGTTAATACCGTTCCTTAATGTCATTACTCCACCAACACCAAGGTGTACCCATATATCATATATTATCAAAAGCCACTCACTCTCATCAAAAGATTATAATATTTTGAAGAGAGTGAATAAATATATCATCATAAGCCCCCCCCCCCCAATATCATCAAAAGACGATAATATTTTGAAGAGAGTGAATAAATATATCATCATATGAAAAGAAAATTATTATCAATACCCAACTCTCCTCAAAGAATACCTTTTTCAGAGTTTCTGAAAAGAATTGACAATAATTGTGAGATAATTGTGAAGATTTCACAGAATATCACGCACTATTCGCTCTCCGCGATACCTTGTGTATCAGGAGCAATGTCTAAAGTCCATAATACCCTTATTTTGAATTTATACATGGCATAAAAATCAAGAAGGCCACCATTCCCCTTTCTCAAAGACCCTTTTATATTTTTACGTTTTCTCAATGTACCCTTTCTCATTTTCTTCAGGTAGTAGTGAGGAGGTTTCAATTTTTGATCTTTTCCCAGTGACCCGGCCTTTTTAGATTACATTTCTCCTCCAAGTTTAGAAGGCAAGTTGATTGCGCACCTTCTTGCAGATTCGCTGCCTTCTCCTCTGTCAGGTAAAACCCTAGCCTCTGAAATTTTCCCTTCGATTGTTCAATTTTCTCTGTTGATGTTCAATTCGGTCCTTTCGATTAATCAAGACAGTAGGTAGCCTTTACTTTATTTCCATTTTATATATTGTCTTTTGAAATCATTAGTGTTTACTACTTCCCTGTCCTTCGGCATTTTTTCTTTTTAGGGTTTTCCTTTTGCCTGGTCATCTTCCTTTTTACTTTAGTTCATGCTCTTAGAACCCTTATGTCCTTCCATTTCAACTCAATTGTTATGAAAATCAAGAGAGCTGCTAAAAAACCCCCTAGTGATAGATCTCGTAAGAAGCAAAAAGCTAATAATGTGATTGACCCCGTACTCCTAGAACAATCTTTTTTCAAAAGTTTACCTATCATCCTTTACTATGCCTTCTACTTACACCAACTGAGCCCCTGGTAAAGAGGAAACTATCAGGTTAGTTCAAGATTGTGAAAATGCGATATACTTGGACTGCTTTTAGGCAGGTTTACGATTCCCTATCCATCCCTTTATTTCAGACCTTCTCTTTGTCTCTCAACTCGCCCCCAGCTAAATGTGCCCCAACGCTTGGCGTTGCTTCCATCCATATTTAGTTGTGTGTCTCAAGAATAACATCGTTCATTTGGTTGATGTTTTCTGTTACTACTTTGTCATGAAGAAAGCCAAAAAGAGCAATAGCTGTATAGTTTTGGCTCATAGGCAATCTAAAGAGGAAGGTTCTCAGTTAAACTCTCCAGCTAATCCTCAACATGAGAGATTTTTCTTCGTGAAATCTCATGAGGGCCAGTCTTTTGATTTTGTATAACCTTGGTGAGCTCCTCTTTTTACGTCTTTTGATGCTCTCCCAGAGTTAAATGAGTCTAATTAGGCTAGTGTAAAGGCTTTATCACATGTTAAATGCTCAGAAACTACCAGCGAGCTTCTGCGCGAAAAGAATATTGTAGAAGTGGGGCTGGGATGGCCCCCCAATAAACGTTCTTTTCTTTAGGCATTCACATAAGATTTAACGATCCTCTTATTTTTGACAACCAATCTCTTCACTTCTTTGTCATGTTTATTTCACAGACGTGATTCACAAGCAATATGACGAAGACCTAATAGTTAGTTTGGCAGCGAAATGCAAAGAAAAATGCTCCAAGAAAAGGCATTGTCAAGACACTTCTGTTGCCCAGTCGTCTACCGAGCAGTCAACTTGAGATTTTCACGAGTCAACAGTGACTTCTTCTCGCGAAAAGACTATCTCTAACACTCCCATTTCCAAAGGTCAACCACTTTCCCCACCTCCTTCTCCTCTTTCAAGTTCTTGCAATACACCACCTCTCTCCACTGCTTCTGAAACCGCATGTATCTTTTTTGCCACTTCTTCTCCTTTTCTGTAGACAATATTCAAAATATGTAACACTCCGAAAAATTTAAAAAAATTTTATTTTGACTTAAACCTTGAATAATGATTTACTATAAGGATTGGTAGGTAATTTTTACAAAACTTGCTATAATAATAATTTGAAAACTTCTGTGTAATTGGCTAATTAGCTGTGGCACTTAATAAGAAATTGAGAACGTTCTTGTAGGCTTTAATAAGGACGGAAGACGGTTTCTTGAGTTGTACTAACTATAGTTATATAGTTATCGGTTAGGATTATTACCAAAAGAAACATAAAGGTAAAAACCGGGTAACAAGTTCTAGGCCAAAGAAGGCTTAAATAATAAATATGATACTATTATTGTATAGTCAAAAAGCCAAGCACTTAATTATAAAATGTCTTAAGTTGAAGGATTCCTTAAATAAAAGGTAGAAAGATCTAGAGAATGTTTGGGCTCTTGGATTTGATCACATGAATAAAATGGGATAACACTTGGCAATTGTAAGAAACAAGACTTCTTATGAATGAACAATTGGAGCTACTTCTATTGGATGGGAATTAATGCACTTAGGGACAATTGTAAGCCTTTTCATTGGTGGAATCCAAGGGCATTTAGAAACTAATTGGGAAAATTCGTCCATATATTGAGGAGGGCTTAGATAACCCTTAAGAAGCCTTCTTTAACCTATCTTTTGTCTTCCAAACAAGCCTTTCCTCATATACATACAAGAGCCTACTTGGAAAGCTATCTTACTTGAGGAATATTCAAATATTGAAGGTATTTGAGCCTCATAAAGACATCCACAAATCCTTACAAGAAAAGAAAACAAGGTGAGTAACTAATGACTTGGTTTCCATTGGCATGCCATGGCTTTGTGAAAAATGATTAAATGATATCTTATATTGACAAGGGATGAAACGTTTTATTGCACACACTACACTAGTATTGCCCTACCCGTTCTGTAATGTATGAATTTGAATTATTCCCATGCTATAACTTATTCTATGACCCGGGATAAGAATGATTGGCATGGTGTCTGTTTTGGTTGATAATGTTTTCTGAAACTTCGGTAAGGGTCAACCGGAGTTATTATGGATCCATTGCCATGAGAAATTTGGCATTTGAATGATTTGATTGCGCGCTACGGGTAGTTGGTGATCCTAGTGGTTGGGCCCTATTATTTGAAGAGGTTTGTGTATATTCTACTTATGGAATTTGTAATTGAAACATGGTTTTCTTAAAGTCTTATGGCAAACCAATTAATTATGTTACTCACGGGGTACTTAGTACTCACTCAATGTTTTACAAATTTTGTAGATGTTCACTCGCAAGGTATTTGAAAAGCAAGCTGAAACTTGGAGTGAGAATGCAAGTGGGAGCCGGATTGCACAAGTAATAGAAACGGATCTATGGGGATACTATGAAGATGCCCCGCAGTTTCTTATGTATTTAGGCACAACCTACGAACTTAATGTATATTGTGCCTATACTCATGTCCATCTTTACCATGATAGGTTTACGGTGGATAAACCTATGTTTTTCACTTAATATGTTAACATGATAGTAGAATAAACTAGATACTTGCATATGTAGCTTGGTGTGTACTATAACACATAACTTTTGGATGGATTGGAAACCTATTTTCCATGTAAAGGTTTTTCCAATCCCACTACTCGGCTAGTTATGAATGAAATAAGTTTGTTAACCTAATTTGTTCTTGATGCAATCGTTGATATAGTGTGTGGTAAAAATGAGTAGATGATAACCAAACTTACTTCCTAATTTAACCCCATCAAAATAAGAAAAGAAAAGAGGGCCATGGGAGTTAAAATTTGTGTTGTATGATGTGATAAATCGGAGTTATGAAGTTACTTTGGGAACATCAAAAACGATATGAAAACTAATTAAACCATGGTTTGATTCATATCTAAAAAGTGCATATGAGTGATTATCCATAAAAAGTGATTTACTTAATAAAGAAAGATCGACCAACAAACGAGTTGTGACAAAATATGCATCCAATGTTTTTTATCCCACTTTCAATAGTTGAAATGATGACATCCATTACGCTTCCTTTGTCAGTTCCTCCCTTGGCCAACAATCTTTCCCCATCGCTGGTCACCCTTGCTGGATCTACAACTGCTCCCTCGATTTCTGTTATGTTTTCTAAGCTACCTTTATCATTAACCTGGATATTCCGGAACGTCATGAAGTTCCTTCGAAGAAAAAAGACAAACCCTCTGCTTCCACTAATCCTCCTTCCCTCTCCACCCATGTTAATATTGATATTCTCTTAGACACTTCTTTCCAAGTCACACCTGCTCGCTTAATGGCCGATCTGGTTGTGGTATTTGCATGGTAAAACTATGGTTCATTTTCGCAACACTGTTTTGTTGGAAATTGGTACGCAAAGTTGGTGTAGACCACTTTGATAATTGTTTAAGCGTATATTATTAATTGGTCCACTTTACAACCTTCCACAACCACAATTAAAAATCCAATTTTGAAACACGATATCAAATATTCAAAATAGCAAATTTCAACTCAAAATCAAAATAACAAGATCTCTATTTGAAACCCTAATAACATCCTCAATTCCTCATCTAAATTTTGACCGCCGCTGCTGTCCTCTCTTTCGCCGGACCGCCACTGTTGCTGCTCTCTTGTTTCCGTCCGCTGCTGCTCACGTGTGCTTGAGTGACCGCCTCTGCCGTTGATATTGCCACCGACACTTGCTGCCGTTGACGTCACCGGACACCGCCGTTGCTGCTCCTCTGCGCTGCTGCTACTGGTGCTCCTACTCCAACGCTGTTGTTGCTCTGACACGGCTGCTGCTACGCTACTCTTCCTCCCCCGCCGCCGCCATTGATGCCTCGGCCGCCGTTGATGCCTCCGCCTCTGTCGTCTCTCTCTGCCTCGCCGTCTCTCTCTCTCTCTACCGCAGTCCCTCTCTCTTCCTCCCTCTCTATATCTTTTGTCTATCTTTTGTTGACAAAATGAAACCCTAAAAGCCTAAACCTAAATATCATAAATTCGGAGTAGGCCTAATATTAGGCCATAAAAATTGTGCCGAATTTAAGTTAAAAAAATAAATAAAAGAATGCAACCTATAAACCGACCCATAATCCACCACTTAATTAGTATTACAAATATATAGATTTGTATCAGTTGATTGTATATCAAATTTTATTTATCTTATGGATTTTGTAAGAAAAAAACTATCAAGGTGAAATTCTATTGATCAAATTTTGCATTGGGACACCCCGTCTAAATCTTACAAATTCGATTAAAAATCCACATAAATCTGTGGCATAGAATTCTATAGAATTGATGGATTGTATGAAATTCTGTTGAAATCCATGAATTTTATAAGAATCTATACAACTCAAGAGTTCCATCAAATTCAATGTTAAAGACTCCCTTAGTTACGGTTGTATATTTGTTATTTTTTTTAATTTATGAGGCATATTAGTTGCGATAGCGAAGTTTCTTTTTAAATAACTAAAGAGTTAAGAGAAAAGAAGGAATTTGAAAAGGGTGGTTATATCTACACTCTTTTTACTAAACACACCATAATTTTAACTTTTATTCTTATTTACTAAAAGGCTCAATGATTAAATGACCTAAATAACCTTTTATTTTATACCCATATATTTTTAAATACACCACAAAACAAAAAACTAATTAAAATTTTTTATTTCCACCATACTTAAGAACCCTAATTTATTTCTTTACTATGCCATAATTGAAAACTTAAAAAAATAGTGGTTTTATGTTTGAAAAATTTATGTCATGTAGGAGAAACATACAAACACTATTAATATCGAATCGAAATCATTATCAATGTTCATATGCATGGCTTTACTTTTTTCTCTAATGTCTTCTTCCTTTTTTTTTGGCTCCTCTCCAATTCAATTTCATTCCAAATTAAACTTTTCCCAAACATATTTTTTGCTTGTTTCGAATTTGTGAAACAGTGAACAATGTCTTTTGAAATTCATTTTTCATAACTAATCTTCTTCTATTTTTATTTATTTAATTTTTGCAAATAAAACCTGTTAAATTTCAATGATCTTGATTTTGTATTTGTGTGTTTGTGTTGGATCTCTAGTATGGTGGAAGATTTCAGAGAGAGAGAGAAAATAGGTAATTGTAGAAGATGAAGGAGGATGTGGTGTAGATTTCCCCCCCCCCTTTTTGGTTTTAGTTTATTTTACTTTTAAAATTTTGGTTAGATTTGTAAACTAACTGTAGTTTATTTAAAAAAATGCACTTTGATGGTGGTGTATTTATCTTCTAGTGTGGTTAGTAAAAATAGTGGTGTAAATATAACTACCCCTTTGAAAAAAATATGGAAGGATAAAAAAAGAAGGGTGGTTACATCTACACCACCACTTTTACTAACCACACCACAATGTATACACACCACCGTCAAAATACCTTTTTATAAATAAACCACATTTACTTTTACCAATTTAACCCAAATTTTTAAAATAAAACAAAAAGATAAAAAAGATATGTATATGAACACCACAATTCCTTTTTCCTGTACCAGTTCATACTCTCTCTCCCAAACTTCTACTCAACAACAAATCTCTCCCACATACAAGATCAATCTGGTTGGTTAGAAGACAAATAACAAGTCGTCCATGAATAAGACAGCTAATTGGAATGATGTATATAAAAGGGATAGAAAAGCAAAATAATAAAAGCAAAAAGGAAAAAACGACAGAAAGAAATTTGAATGTACGAAACCTGAATCATGAATTAATTAATACCATGAATGGGAAGATGCTAGACAAGAACTGAACAAACAAATTATGGATTAAATGATTTGGAATGAAGTTATTATGAGAAAATAAGAAACGACAAGAGAAAATTGAACCATGAATCCAACACCAAACGTTTAGGGCATGTACATGAATACTACTATCAATTTTGTATTCGATTTCAATAGTTTGTATTTTTATCCCCCATTGTGTAGATTTTTTTGGGTTTTCAAATGTGGCATTGTAAAGAAATAAATTAAGGTATTCTTCTTTGTACTGAAAATAAAAAAATTTAGATCGTGTTGTATTTTTATCCTCCCATTCTATAGATTTTTTGGGTTTTCAATTGTGGTGTATCTAAAAAATATAATATAGAAATGTCCTTTCAGAAAAAAAAATTGTCGATATGTAACTAAAATGTTATTTAAGTCATTTAATCCTTAACCTTTTCAGTAAATAAAAATAAAATTTGATTGTGTAGTGCGGCTAGTAAAAGTGATGGTATATATATAACCACCGAAAAGAGAGTCTGATTTTCATCATCTACCATTTTACATATTAGTGATAATTACGTGTATTGCATGTATTATGTAAAATATTAATCATATGTATATGTATTTAAAATAAATAAGATTTCAACTTTGTTGGGCGTTAGTGATAAAACAAGTTAAGTATCCAGAAGATTTTCTATAGAAACAAATCGGACTCCGAGTTTGGAGCCCGACCGCCAATTATAGGGGGCCACCAAACACAGATGATGTGGTCCCTTGTAATTGGTGATCGAGTTTCAAATTCAGAGTTTAATTTGTTTATATAGCCGGACCCATATATCCAGGGTCTTTCCAAGGTTGTCGGGGGCTCTAAACAACTTTTAAAATAAAATTTTGTAGGTGGGGGCCTAGACTAAAACTTATATTGAAAAAAATTTATTTGTAGAATCTATTAATAAATTAAATATATAAATATCGCAGTCAAATCAATTAACTGATTATTAGTTATACTTAACAATTATTTTTGTTTTCTTTTGTCAATTAATAAATCTCACTTCTTTGTATTGCATTATATACTTAAAAAATAAATGTTTAAACTTTCAGTAATAAATTTTTAATTTTGGGGCTCTTTTTGTTGAGTCATGATTGGGACCCTAAGCAACCATCTAGAAGGCCTATACTTAGGCACGCTTATGGATATATCAAATTTTAAAGGGATTTTTACATGTAATTTATTACATTTGTAATAAATCAAAAAAATACTCTCAACTGTAACTATTTTGATCTTGGGAGTAGTTATTGGAAACAAATTCTAAAAATACTTACTATACTCTTAATTGTATTTTGTTACACTGACCGTGTTCTTCCTAATAAAATGACCCAACATTGGTAATTTATCAATTAAAAATTAAAATAAGTATTTTTCTAATTACAAGGGTCAATGAGAGCGTATTGGCTAATTTCCACAATTTTAAATGAATCAAATAAATCAAGCACACATAAAAAAAACTAATTTAATGTCACATTTTATTATATCTTCTTTTTAGATTTTTATCAAACATACAAATTAAAATGAAATTAAGAAACCTTTCAAAAATAAAAAATGAATTTAAAAAATAATATAACTTCTAAACTTTGTAACTGCGACAGACGATTTATTGGTTGCATTAAATTACTTTTCTAATAAATTATTAACTTCATAAATAAGTCTTATTTAAAAGTATTAAAAAAAAGAAAAAAATAGAACCAAAAAACACTTGGATGATGGAAAGTTAAAAGTCATTCATGAATTCATTGAAAATATTCAGTCCCGTTCTCTCACCATACATATAGTGGGTTTGTCTCGCCAGATATACACTTAGTGGGATATTATTAGAAAATTACATGACAACGACATGAAGATTGTCCAATAATCTTAAGCTACATGTGCATCTGGCGGGATTATGACAGGAAATAATTTTTAATTAACATACTCCATTCATCGCAAGTATATAGTTTACTACTACTTGTCTGACTCTTTATTTATTAAGAAGTTTAAGGGTTATTGGTACAAAAGGACCCCTACCTTTGAGTTGTTTTGTGGAAATCGTCCCTACCTTTCATTTCTTGGCAATTTCATCCACACATTTGCATTTCTTGGCGGAATTCATCCCTACCGTCATTTGCTGTTAATCTTTCTGTTTTTCAACATTTATTTTTGTAATATTATATCTATATATACATACTTATATTTTGTAAAGTCTAAATTATTGCATTAATTATTATTTTTTGTATTTTAAAAAAATTAATGCACTCAAATCTAAATACGCTAATAAAATGTTAGATAAGATTAAATAAGATAAGTGTGTTTTATTTTATTATGTTGTTTTATAGGGTTCAGAACTGATTACTAAATAGACGTATAATTAAAAAAGTATAACAAGTAAAATAATTAATAACGTTGTCGCCTAAATAAAATAAAATATAATTTGATTCTTTGATAATTTTCTTGAATATTACACACACAGATATATATATATATACACACTCTTCAACAGTGTCGGAACTATCAGAAGAAGTGAAAAGAATATATGTGTGTGTATGATATTCAAGAAAATTATCAGAGAATCAAATTATATTTTATTTTATTTAGGCGGCAACGTTGTTAATTATTTTGCTTGTTATACTTTTTTAACTATACGTCTACTTAGTAATCAGTTCTGAACTATGTAAAACAACATAATAAAATAAAACGCATTTATCTTATTTAATCTTCTCTAACATTTTATTGGCGTGTTTAGATTTGAGTGTATTAATTTTTTTAAAATACAAAAAATAATAATTAATGCATTAATTTAGGTTTTATAAAATATAAGTGTGTATATATAGATATAATATTACAAAAATAAAAGTTGAAAAACAAAAAGATTAACGGCAAATGACGGCAGGGATGAATTCCGCCAAGAAATGCAAATGTGAGGATGAAATTGCCAAGAAATGAAAGGTAAGGACGATTTCCACAAAATAACTCAAAGGTAGGGACCTTTTGCGCCAATATCCCGAAGTCTAATATGTATTAATTTACTAATTTACCCTCATTGAATACTTAATTTAAACCATCAAATTTAAATTCTACTCAAGTAATGGTAAATTAGGAACACATATTGCAAAATGTATGTTTCCAATATCTTAAAGAGTGATTATATTGACCTCAGATTTTTTATAATCTTAACACATTTAATTGCATCATATAATCTTAACTTTTACTAATGATTGTATGAACGTGTGGTTATCTAGACTCTAACCAAGATGTTTCCCGCCTAGCTATTTAATATGTTTAGCTCGGGTATGTATGCGGAATATAAATAATACCAAAATTGTTGACACAGAAACCCAAACTGGAAAAACTACGAGCACCTTTGCCACGGAAGAAACAATCCACTAACACAAATAATAGTTTAGTATAGCTCAGGATACTTAGTGATATCGTAATATACATTAAACATTCAAAAGGAAAAACTTATAAAAGAAACTCCCATTTTTACCTCTTTTGACATGTGACAACGTGTGTTGCTCTTCTTCTCTTACTATCGCGCTCACTCGGGAATGTACATCAAGCTTCCTAGAGAACACCTGAACTCATCGTGGGAAACAAGACCTCCTAAACCTCTTTAAACTTGTGTGGATCGTCCCTCGCACATATATGATCTCCAACCAATGCAGGGTTTGCCAAACAAACACAATTTAGAATATGAAAGTTCAGTTTGCAAGATCAAATCTCACTGGGTATGGCAGTGTGTTCGTCTCTCTCTCGTATCGAGCTATGATGAATAATTTGCATGAAAGGCTCTGCTCGATCGTCGTGGTAAACCTACAAGAGAGAACATATATATAGTGTATTGGATTCTTGTGCAAGACAAGAATTCATGTTACCATATACACGTAGAAAAATAAGGAAAGTTAGAATTCTTATATACCATAAACACAACCTTTCCTAATCCTAGTAAAACTTATCATGCAAGAAGTTTAACCTAATTAAATATGGTAAGTAGAATGTAACACAAATTAGGAAACTTAAGAATATGTATGAGTTTGAAATTCTTGTGCCTCAAAACAATGTACGCACGCCCCAACATTATCTTTTCGGCCAAGATACATAATAAATTTGCATGCTTAAGAACATAAATATGTCATAAATATTTTGACACTTGGCAAAAATTAAGAACACCAATTTACAAAAGATTTTGTACTAACAATCTCCCCTTTTGGCATTTCTAATTTTTCAAAACATGTAATAGCTCAAAGTGTCAATAATTTCCTAAGGGTTTTCAAAATATGTAAACAGTAAATACTCCCCCTTAGTAAGAAAAATTCTCCCTAAGATATATTAGCGCAAAAACAAAAAACATGCCAATGCTAGATATATCCTGTCAAGCCACTATTCTTCTTTCCCTTTTTGACAAAAGAGAAAAGCCACATGTGTCCTGTAGAAAATGTAAGTAAGATCAGAGCTAAAGGTGTAAAACCCTGATCAAAGTTCAAAACAATATTTCCTACATCAAAATGTAGTAACAAACATAGGGAATTTAAAAAACATGTAATCCAACAAAAATTGAAAAACATAAAAACTTAAAACAGTAATTTAAATGAGAGTTTCAAAAACATAGAAATGCTTTTGAGAAGTCCCGTTCCTTCCTTCATTTTTCCTTTGCTGCCGGGCTTCAGTTGTCTTTCTTGGTTTTCTTGGATTTCTTTTGCTTCTTCTTGGCCTTGTGTTCAGCATCTTCTTCAGCTGCTCTTTTCTTCTTTTTCTTTGGGGTTGCTATTTTGGATGTATCTAGCTTGGGGTCTGCTTCTGCTGGATCTACTGCATCCTACTTCTGACTTGCTCTTGCTACTTGATGGTCTACTACTTTTAGATATGCCCTCAGAAAGACTACAACGTTCTCATCTTTATAGGCAAAAGTTTGTCAATTTAAAGGCAAACAATGAACCATCAAACTACACAAAGGATTAAGGGCATTTAAAAATTCAGAATGTGAATGCCGGAAAGTAGTAAATTGATTCCTGAATTCTGGAAGTTCAGCTTCCAGCCTGGATATATGCTGCTTAAGTTCCTCGGTGTCTGGTTTTGCAGATGCCACAGAAGCAACAGATTGTGCTATAGGTTTAAACATTTTAGCACAATGATCCCTTCTAAACAGAGCAATAGGTTGTGACCAAACATCCCCTAACATTTCCTCAACTCCTTGGTCCTTTAAATATTCAGAAATAATCCATGGGAAAGGAAGTTTGTAGGTTTTGAAATGCCTAGGACCACTACGATATACAACTCTTAATCACATCAAATACATGATGTCCCCAATCAATTGTCTTTTTAGTCCCCAGCTGAAATAGAAGAAGTACTCTCATTCTGTTCATTTTAATCTTGTGTGTGAGTGAATCCAGATTAGTCATCACAAATTTATGTAGCAACTTATACCTCAAAAACATCTGTGCGACCCTAAAATCAGATCTTTTTGCTAGCCAATTTGTTCCAATTAGTTCCTGGGCTATCTCATTATTAGATATATTCTGATCAGTGTGTTCAGAAATATTGAACTGCCTAGCCCCTATCCAGCTTCACAGACTATCTGGAGTAAACCTCACCATTCTCCCCCTCACATAAATTTTAGATATGAACGAACATTTAGAATCACCAAGTTCTTAGGGATATTTACCAAGAATTCTCTTACAACAGTTTCACTAGCCTTACCTCAACAGTCAAATAATTTTTCAATCTTGAAAAATTTAACTAACTCCCCCAGACCATACTTTTCAAAATCAAAAAATATAATCCGTCTCTCATACTGAAATTTTCTAAAAATGACATATTTCTTGAAAAGTTTTGCAGTTCTAGAATCATGAAAATGGAAGTTATAAAGAACAAAAAAACCTTGTGCTATTCGAATTTCAGTGCGTTTAAAGTCCTTTGGGTCATCAGGATACGTTCTGGCTTCGTCTGAACCTTCTGGTGAAGAGTCTTCCCCAGATACATCATGTTCCTGTAAGTTTGTTTCCTCTTTTGATTCTGATTCTGATTCTAAATGAGCCCTTTTCTTTAGATTCCCAATTTTCACCCTGGTTGGTCTCTCTGACGTTGGTTTCCAAAATTTGCCCGTTAGAGATTTAAAAAATTGTATGAGTAGTTTACCTGTAATTGCCACAAATGGAAGCTCAGCCAGATGTATGATGCTTGACCCATCAATTAAAGTATGAGATGCATCTGGACTAGATTCATATAGGCAAACATATGCAAATGTAATTAACCAACATTAATTTAACTAACAGTACTTAATATTTCCCAAAATACCTTTTGAAGTTCACACTATGAAGTATTTAGCCAACAAAACTGTTCTCAATGGAAGGAATTTATTTTTGAATGGAATTTATTTTGAATTTATCTTTTTATGGTCAATCCTGACTCCACTTTGCACCTTGTGAGGACCTGACTTATTGAGACTTATGAGTAATGCACGAGAAGACCAATCATCATTTGAACAACTCTTATAAAAAGAATACAACTTTTAAAGAGACTTTTAACACGTTGATTGACTGGTAGCTTTTGCCCTTACTGACTC
>CAVNYN010213133.1:0-31369 GCA_963692815.1 Nyctanthes arbor-tristis
AAAAAAAGTCATATATCAAAACCTAAAAAATTACATAAAATTAAAAAGTCATGCACATAAAATAAAAAGTCAAACTTAATTAAAAAATTTACATAGAGACACCACATGTCCCCTAACAAAATCATAGTAGATTTTCATTTTACAACTTTTTTAAAATAAAAAGTTGCATGACACGCGATTTTTAAAATTTTTATGTAAATCTATAATTTTAATTTGTACATGACTTTTCAATTTAAAAAGTTACATGATATTTGACTTTTTAAAATTGACTTTATGTTGGATATGGCAAATGTCAAATACTCATTACGTGACTTTTTCAAATAAAAAATTAGACGACACGCAATTTTAGTATAAATCCATGATTTTAATCTATACGTGACTTTTTAACTGAAAAAGTTACATGAGACGTGACTTTATGAAACCGACTCAAAGTCACATATTGAATAAATATCAAATAATCATTACATGACTTTTTAAAATAAAAGCTACCACACACGATTTTTGTGTAAATCTAAGATTTTAATTTGCATACAACTTTTAATTGAAAAAATTATATAGGGCGTGACTTTTTAGAATCGACTATAAGTCACTTATGTAATAATTATTAAGTGATTTTTTTACTTTTATGTGTGATATTTTTTCTATTCGTACTTTTTAAAAGTTTCATTTTCTCAATTTTTACTACTTTGTGTGATATTTTTCCAATACATGACTTTTTCAAAGTCACATTTTTTAAATTAATTAAAAAGTCTCAACTTTTTATTTCTTTGTATGACATTTTTTCTATATGTGACTTTTTAAAAGCCGCATAAATATGACTTTTTAAATTATGACTTTTTTACTTTTATGTGTGACATTTGTCCTATACGTGATTTTTTAGAAAGCCACATTTTTTTTAATTAAAAAGTAATGTAACTATTTACTTCCATGTATGATATTTTTCCTATACGTCACTTTTTAAAAGTCATATTTTTTAATTAAAAAATCAGATAAATTGTGACTTTTTACTTCTATGTGTGACACTTTTATATACACGTGACTTTTTAAAAATCGCATTTGTTTTGTTTTTAGATTAAAAAGTCACATTTAATTATAAAAGTTACATAAATAGAAAAATCAATTAATTAGCAAGCCATAAAAGATAGATTTAAACCACATATATTGAAATTAATAATGCATTTCTCAAACGAAGAAAAGAAATTAATAATAATAATACAATACAAAAACACCAAAAGAAAGCACGTAGAGCGGTGGAGAAGCAAAAAATAAAAAGTACTATGAGAGAGACCAATAAGCGGCCGAGTAAGGAACCAAAAAGGAAAGAAATAGACCCTTGTGCCATAAATTCGGTGCAGATTCGTGAATTTTTCAAAACTTATCCAATTTATAGTATATATTACACGACGCTCTTCCGATCTCATAATATACCATACATGGGCCATACTAAAATTATGCACGTATTTTTCTAAATGGTTTCTGCGTTTGGGGTAAAAGCCTAAAGACCCTTAAAAATTATTATAACCTTCCCTGTCTATTGTTAAGTTGAGTCGATTTTTTTTATATCATCTCTAACCTAATTACTTGTTTAGTCGGGGATTCCCTATCTTAATGGGGTTGGATACCGTGAATATCGGGTTTAGCCTTTTTTTCTTTTTTTACACTCTCTGTTAAGGTCATTTAATAACATTTCATTCCATATCGAGTAAGCACATAATAATTATTAGTTAACAACAATATAATCAAAATATTACAGCTCGACGTCGCTAATCATATATTACTTAATATTTCATATTAACGTTAGATATAATTTGATTTTTGTATTTTTCTGTGCAACGCACAAGTGAAAAACTAGTATATTCTGAAACTAAAATAAATATGTAAATTGCAAAAAAAAAAAAAGAAACGAAAAAAAGAAACAAAAATTTAAAGATTTAGAAAGTGTAAAATTACGGGAAATTTTTTTTGACAGTTTTGTTAGTTTAATGTATAAGAATATTATATATTAATAAAATTAGATTCTCACATGTGCAATTGTACGAGAAGAATACATATTAAATTCTTTAAAAAAATAAATAATATGAAATTTTGTGAATTTTTTTTGGTATAATAAAATTTTATAAGATTACGTTATCCAATAAAAAATAATTAATTTTTAACGTCAACTCATTAATAATGCATTTTTTTTCTTCTTATCTTAAGTTAACTATAATTTACAACAAATTTTAACCCAATTGTCATCGTTAACGCAAATAAATATCATTTTATTTTTTGACTAATTTAGATAAATGACATCATACGAAATTATTGTTAGTTGGACAATTACGTGTACTATGAAAATCTATATATTCATTAATCAAAGGTAGCTGTACCTATAGTTACCGCATTTTTCCCGCATTTTTGTTGTGGTACCTATGGTACAGCTACCTCTGGGTATTCGGGCACCACAATTTCTTTTTTTTTTCCCCTTTAATTACCTTTAATTACCCTTTTTTATTCTTTCCTATTTTCCCACTTCGGTTTTTGCATTTTTCTGTGGAGTTGATTGATTGTAGCATTCGAAAATCTCGGATTCGTAAATGGTAGTGGACGAGTTTGATACTAACTTCCCTAAATCTAGGTTAATTGAATCCCTAATTCATTTGATAGCTTTAACTCCTTAATACTTCAATCTCTTCGAGTCTCTTAAATCTTCAAATCTGCGCAATGAACTTATCTCCATATCTATTGTTAAGCATGCATCATTGCTTTTCTAATAGGTCCGGAGATCTGCTTGAGCTTGAAGATAGCGTAGGCAATGTTTTGAGTGGTCTGTCTGCCATGGGTTGCCACAAAGCAACTAGCTAATTGCGCTTCAAATTGAACCAAGGCGATGACGTTCTTCAATGTCCAAGAGATAAACTGATTCCCTTTCTTATAAAACCTTCTATAAGTAAAATAGTGCAGCAAGTTATGAACAACATCGTCGATATATTTTCTTTGAATTTCTCTTATTATAGAAAGCATGTGTTAAATATAAACATTCAAAAGAATAATGGAAACATTTCTTTGTATGTAAGTCATGCTCTGTGTTTTGATCTTTTACTTTTAACTAAGATCATTTTATTTATTTAATTTTTTTTAATTTCAGTTTCTGTTGCATTTATTTTTCTAGATTGTGAATAATGTGGCTTCACGTTGCAGACAAAAGAGAGCTTGAATATTGGTAAGAGATTGCAGTACATAAGTTATTGCGATTTCGTTAGGGTAGAAAAGACAAATATGTATAATTAATGTCATGCCACCTGTAAAGGGGATTGCCCGGTTTGTGAACCATTTGTGTCACGTATGCTTTACCAACTTTTCTTCTAATCTAATATTAAAATTTCAAATGACGTCGAGTTATGCATGATTTGTTCATAATTTAGAAGCTTCACGACACATCTTCAGACGTTTATGAATGTGAGTTTTGGAGTCCTAAGAATTCAACTATAATCCAATTACCCTGACCTAGTATCTCATAGTATGAATTCCTTGATTGTCAATTTATTTTCCAAAATGAAAAGTTTTCTACCTTTTTGAAATACAAGAATTGCAAATATTGCAGACTCATACAAGATAATAAGTTGCTTTATTTAGATCCTTTGTCTTATCATCGTCATCATCTAATATAAGTTGCCATTTGTATGATAAAATAAGGAAATGGGTTTGGGAAATTCAGCATATTGATTTTGTTGCTAATTATACTACAGGAAGGGTAGTTGAGAAAGGATGTTTATCTTACGAAATTAGATCAGTTGTTGGAAATCATGTACTGGAGTATGATATGAGTAATATTCATCGCTTGAAAATGAGGTTCTTCCTTTGAGTGTCTTGAGAAAATTGGAACTTATTTTTTTTATTGAAAATATTTCATACGTGTAATGTATCGAGTCAAAGAGACACACAGGATAATTCTGACATAGAAAATAGGACAAAATTAGGCCTTGAATCCCTTTTTTTTTCTCGTCTTTCTTTCCTGCTATTGGATTTCTCTTTTGTCCTTTGTAACTTTTTAATCTTAAACATTGACAGATCAAAATTTCTTGGGTACTAAACTGCATAAACTCATTTTTCATGACGCCTTCAATCATGAAAGGCAACAAATAGATTTGATCACTAATGATTTTGCATATTCTACTTTAGAATAGTAATTCATTTTCATTGTTAAGAGATTTTTAGCACTTCTGTTCAAGTGATAAATATCAATGAATTGGGTCTAACCCTTAGGAGCATTTTAATGTGACTACATCGTGATGTGCAGGTGGCTGACATCAGATATTATTGTTATATAAGGAGTGGTATTGGAGGCTGTGTTGTGTGGGGCGTTTGGTTAGTAATGATTTGTCTGCCAGTAATGCTCTGGCAACAAGTTCGATTATGATCCTTTTTTGTTCTCTGGATTTCAATCAAAAGGTATTCACTTCAATCATCTTGCCCAAATCATCATATGTTTATGTGCAATTTTTGGTTCATTTATTTAATTTTTAAGTTTGAAGAATTGTCTTCAGTATGCTATTCGGGCTTTGATTTTGATCATGGCAGAATTACCATGCTCCAATTTACGGATGTTGCCATATATTTACATGATAGTTTGTATTAGAAATAGTGGTAGTTTATAAGACATTTGCAGCAGTCCTTCCCCCCCCCCCCCCCTTATTGACATACTAGAGCTACGAGCTAAGAGTTAAATTTTGAACTTGATGTAACACACTTGGGGATTGAAGTTTTATTACAGCATATCACTAAGATGATAATATGTGCTTTCTCTATTTTGTTGTACAATAACTAGATCAAGCGTGTAGCTTGCAAGAAATAATAAATGTCAGCTCAGAAAACCAGTCGAGTGGAGGAATATCATATGCACAATAAAAGACAACACTCAAGAAAAAGTGAGATACTACTTAGTTCTTCTCTATGATGGAGATGGTAGTGACCACAATGCCCTTACCATAGTGGGCAAAGGGGAGTTGTCTACAATTATATGTTACTATTTCGAGGATTACAAATTAGAATGATTGGAGATATTTATTTTAGTAATGATGGTGCCAATCAAATTCAGCAACGCATGTAGTTTTGGATATATCTTTCAAAATTTGTAACTTTCCTGCATTCTTAGAAATCTATATAAATTTGATACAATGCAATGGTTATTTCCTACAATTTCATTGGCTTTGTATTTGTAGTATTAGCAAATCTAACCCACAGACTAAATGTGTTCTGCATATGTATCTTTCGTGCATCGTACAGACGTTATACTAGTATTTCTTATTTGAAACTAATAAAATCAGATAGCATGAATATTATATAAATTAATAATACATAAAAATAGTCATATATAAAATAGTAGTAATTCTTAATAGGAAAGATTAAGAAAAAATTACAATTATAATTTTCAATTAGCTTAAACTAACAATATATATGTATATATATATATATTTAATTTCTATTAATTATGAACTAAAAATTACAAGACAGGACAATTGAATTATTAAATTTATCTATAATTTAAACAATTAAAATGATGATAATTATCTATTAGTTATTAAATTTACTAATAGATTTTTTGGCTGAAAAAATATGGTACAAAAGTACCCAACTCCTTTTATTTAATTAATATATATATATAGATAATAATATAGATAGATATTATATTCAGATGCCTTTAGATGTGGGTGAAATAAATATTTTATTACACTTTCTTATCTATTTTTCTTTTATTATAAAAAAATTGTGATGACACTTGGAGAAAATATTTATGAGGTAAATGTGTTAATTAATGAAAACTAGATGGTCACTCATGCTTTACACGAGAAGAATACATATCAAATTATTTTAAAAAATAAATAACATGAAATTTTATATATTTTTTTGTATGATGAAATTTTATAAAATTACATTACCCAATAATGAATAATTTATTTTTAACATTAATTAAATAATAATGTAATTTTTTTGGTCATTTTAAGATAATTATAGTTTACAACAAATTTTAACCCAATTGTTGTCATTACGCAAATAAATATCATTACACTAATTTAGATAAATGACATTGTATTAAATAATTGCTAATTAGACTGTGTCGTGTACTTTAAAAATATTTCTTATTTGAAACCAATAGAGCCAGATAGCATGAAGATTATATAAATTAATCTAATACATAAAAGCAGTTATATATAAAATAATCGTAATTATTAATATTCATTTGTACGGGGAAAATAAGAAAAAATTACAATTATAATTTTCAATTAACTTAAACAAACGATATATATGTTTATTTTCTATTAATGACAAATTACAAATTTAAAAATATATTGACAATTGGATAATCAAATTTATCTATAATTTAAACAATTAAATGATGATAATTATCTATAAATTATTAAATTTAATAGTGAATCTTATTTCAAAATAGTGAATGAATAATGCAAAAGTGAATAAAAAAATTTAAAAAAATTGAAAAATCTTGAACACCACACAGATTACCGCAATATGAAACAAAATGTCTAAAAAGACCTTACTAATAGAGTTCTAGCTGTAAAACTGCAATACAAAGATACCACAACTCTTTTCATTTAATTAATACATGTATTTAAAGTTGAAGATGTTATCGTACTACACTTATTTGCATTGACCGTACTCTTTTCTAATGCATTGACATGCTTAGACCTGTCTAGCTTTCAAACTTACGATTTGTTGAACACTGTTCTATAGTATTCTACAAATTTGTTAATACTCTCTTTTGCTCACCCCACCTGTGGTGGGCATTCCCAGCCAATAGAGAGGAGTGGGCCCCACTAGCATGTGAGGAGTGTATGCGGGGAGCAAATGTCCTCCTGGTCATCTTCCTATCGGTACATTTTAAGAACACAAGAACACTTGAGAAAGAACAAGTACGAGGACTCACTATGCCATCATGGAGAAGAAAATAGCATGAATATATGAAGAAAAAGGAAAATAATTGTCCAAGGCTTAACAGATTGATTAATATCATTAGCCTCTACTTGAAAATTGAAAGTATTGTCCTATTAATACGAGTTCATATACTTCACATTCTGTTGTCTTAAGGAATTCTATGGCAAGGTCTCAACATTTCAAAAAGTAGGCATCATAAAGCATATAATATCACTCCTCAAATGATTATCAAGATGGAACATCAAGCCTCAACTCATATATAGCTACAGTGATAGGAGAGCAGATAACCTTAACAAGAGATCGTACGTACTCTGAGTCACAGGAAAAGCAACTGACGAGAAAGGTGAATTATTATTCTTACAGTCAAGCATTTTGTAGAAACTTTAAGGTTTCATTGATATGCTTTTCAGGTTGGAACTGGTTATTGTAGACAAGTCGAACCACTCCAGTTTTATCAAGCTCTTCCGATCTGCCTTCCGGGCAATGCACCAAAAAGGTCTGATGGAACGCCCCACTCTTTCCTAACCTTGTTACCCTCGTCGCTGAGCAATGCAAATGGAATTCTGTATTTCTTAGCAAAGGCCTACATCAACAAAAGCACTTCTGTCAAATCATAGATAGTTTGGAATGGTCTTGATCATAATTCTTAAATTACTTGATCCTTTTGAAGTCAAAAAGTAAAAATATTTATGCATTTCTTGCATATTTTCCCAGGCACATTGGGTTCAAGAATCAAGAGCACAAATTGTCAGCAGAAAATGCAACAAACCAAACAAATATGCCCCTGAAATTGTGAATAAAATCAGGGGCGGATCTAAAAATTTTATCAAACAAGGGCAGTAACTAAAGAAAATTTAATTTCACTTTAGGTATGTATAATTTTCCCTTTTTTCCCCTACACAAAATTGTTAAAGAAGTTTTTGGGCCCTGCCCCTACTAAATCCGCCAGTGATTTGTAAAATAGAATCTCAACTCAACCAGTGAACTGTTAGCATAGACAAGGTTTAGAAAATATCTAAATGACTTTATGAAAGGAGAGAATCCTTAATTATAGAAAAAAAGGGGGACAGACAGAATCCTATTGTAAACCTGCGGTTTGTTCAGTAAAGACATTTTCCATCATTTGGTAAATGGTTTCTGCACCAGAGGTGAGTAATGCTATTTTATCTCTAGTAGAGATCGATCTCTCTACTCATGTGGCATTAAATGACGCGGGTAAAAAGCAGGTCCCATATCAATATACTTGACTGCTTTTATCATTTAATGCCAAATCATTGCCACATCAAGTGAATAGCATTATTAATTTCCTGATCATGGTTCACCATGAACAAAATTCATAGCTTCAGTTGGGTTCTTTTCATTGTAGCATCACTAGAATACTTCATCAACTAAAAAAAAAAAAAAAGTTGTTTTGCCAAACAATACTTCCAGGAACAACTAGAAGAAACCATTGGCGGAAATAATGCTCAAGGAAGAAAATCCCAGAAACCAAAAATTTCTTCACCTTAAAAAAATGGGGGGCAGGGGGGGGGGACAAAAAAAGAAAGACACTGCCATTGCCACACCCTCTCTTTACTGTTATTCTCTTTTGCTGTTTGCATGGTAGAAATTCTGATTTCAAGATCAGAAAACAAACCTACCTTCATTCTCTCTAACTAGGCGACTTCAAACTACAGCACAAGAGTTGCCCAATTTTAATCAATACCCCTCACAGGCTAGACCGATAAAAGGTGATAAATGGAACATGGGTTTTTAACTGGTCCAATTAAAGACAGAAAGGTCCTTTATCTAAAAAACTGGGAGTCACCTAAAGAAACAAACAAGGGGCTGGTTGGAATTTTTAAAAACCAAGGAAACACACACAAAAGGAGCAGTAGAAAAAGAAAAAGAGAAAGAGCTTACCAAGGGGCAGTTTCTAGATGGAAAAGGGTTTGATTTTGGCCTCTCCCCTCAAACTTTACTTCCACCATATGTGTTCTAGATCTCTAAGATTCTTGTCAGTATACTTTTCAGGTTGGAACTAATCCTTGCTAGAAAGAGCTTGATAGATGATAAAATATTACGGTGATTCAAGAATGGTCTTTTTGATTTAGTTTGAAATAATACCTCAAGGCTTCTGCCAACAAACCTTGAGATAGAACATTGTAATATATAGTTGGTCTTAGTGGGTTTTTAGTTTGCCCGGTGAAATTTCCCCTCCACACATAAGAGTTTCTAGCATAAAGTTGGTATTGACATTTATATTGTATAAGTTGGCTTGTAACTTGAGTGGAATATTCTCATTTTAATCATAAGCTAAAGGTATAGAAACATTAGATTGTTGCATATGTTATTTTATTGAATTTTTCCCCACAGAAGTGAACCTAAAAGTAAAAGATATGGAACGGAAAGTATGAAAGGAAGAATCAACTTAAGGAATTTATTTACACGAGAAAAGAGGACTTTCAACCAGCACTATAGCAGTCGCATAACTTAAGGCATACTTCTAATAGCATGATAAATGAATTTAGATGGCATTAACAAAAAAATTGATCATTCATTTGGATTTTATAGGACTGGCAAAACTAACCTACTAGTTCCTACTTTAATTGAGAAAATAGATTGATCATGATCTAGACCACAATAAAATAACTAGTTAGTGGTGCACAGCACGAAGAAAGGAAACTTTTCAAGATTGTGTTTCAATTGCTGAAGGAACTAAGAGCTGTAACTCCTTAGAAACCATTTATTGGTAGAATAAAATATTGTGGATCGACAAATAGACCGTAAATAGTGCCAGCTACAAATGGACAATACAGATACCAAGATTTTAGCATGTTTTTCTTCATAAATGCTATCCAATAAACTCTATCAACCATGCCACAGTCTGTGTCTAGTACCTTGTGGGATGCCGCGTCATCTCCACTTATCCCAACCACCTCGGCTCCAGCTTTCTTAAATTTTTCATACGAGTCCCTGAAAGCACAAGCCTGATAACATTTGCAAAACAATTACTCTGGTGATGATTGCTGCCAAGTTCTTTTCACATCAAATAACCTCTAATTCAAAGTTAATCCTTCCAAGTTCTAACCTTTTTGATTTAAACTTTTTCTGGACATAGAGTGATAAATCGTTTATGTATCCCGTTCATAAGACTACACAGTCTCATGAGCTTGTCTGCATCACTGCTTCAATTTTTTAACTTTAACTAGGAAAAAACTGAATACAATTTCCAAAATTATGTCCCACCAAGTCCCATGAATTTCGTATCCACAGCAAAGAGTTGATCATAGTAAGGATGAAAAGAATTTTTCTTTCAAGGCATTCCTCAAACTTGGCCCAAAAGAATATGCATAGAATTTAGATATATTCCTTATCCATATCCAAAAACGAATACTTAGAAGTTCTAAATTCCAGTGAGGAATGTACAAAAGATTTTGCTAGCATGGGTGCTTTATATTTCATGAGATAGTCAACATTAGTTCAAAATTGCAATATTTATAAATAAGTAAAAGAATACCTGTTTGGTGCAGCCAGGGGTTTCATTAGCGGGATAGAAATAAACCACCACAGGCTTGCCTTTAAAATTAGAGAGACTTATACACCTTCCGTCCTGATCTTTCAGTGTAAATGGCGTTGGAACCGAACCTTCTGAGACCTACAAAGTAAGAAATCCAATGCCCATATATGCTTTAATAATATAAAAATTAATCATATTTAAAAATGTTGAATTCTTAAATTTTTCTTGAAAAGATCGGAAGAGCACACGTCTGGAACTGGATTTCGAGAACGATCCGTTTACTTTGAAGAACCGGGGTGGGCGCAGAAAATTAACGGAGTATAGCGGGCAAATGGAATGTACCTTGGCAGTAATTGGCCTTTTCACCAAAGAAGAAGGTGAAATTGAAAGATAGGATGAAGGAGACAACTTGATCCCATGAAATTCAGACTGTGAAGACTCAGAAAGGAGTCGAAGGTTTGTGTACTGGTAGAATGTGGGTTTTGGGGTTTTGGAATGAAGTGGAAAAAAAGGAGAATTATTTGTAGTGAGATAAACAGAAGCCATTTCGGGGGGGAAGTACGGAGATTATAAACTGATTTTCTTTACAAAAGCTCTAGCTCCAAATATTTTCTCAGAATTGTGTCTCAGAAAGACATGAATTTTGTTGTTGCTGTTTACCGGATTATGTTTTTTATATATTACAAATAAAATAATATGCTAGTCCCAATAACAATACATATGGATGTCTTATGCGACATGCCACGTGAATCGAATCAAATTATGAGAATATATCAGATGCAAAAGTTCAAATTCTTTGAAGATTTATCAAATTCGAGTGTAGATCCAAATCAGAAGTTCAATGGCCCATGTCGTCAAGTTCGAGTTTTCAACAAATCAAAATTTAAATTAGAAGGTCCGGAATAATCATGTCTTCACTATTTAAATCGTTAATAAAAAGATTTTTCACGAGGGTTATTCACTATTTTGTAAAGTTTTCAAAATCAAATTTCTCACCATTTTATAGAGCTAATAATTCAATCTCAAACTAAGCCGTCAAAACAAGAGGAGAAAATGTTGGCACCTTGCTGCAGTTTAGCCGATCACGGCGGCCCCATTTTTTGAAAGTAGAAGAGAAAATGCAAAGGAAAAATAAAAATTAAAAGGAAAAATAAAAAAGGAAAATATATTCAAGCATATTTTTTTTAACTGCCTGCATCACATTTTTTTTTTAAATACAAGAAAATATAGGGGAGGAGAGGAGTGGGTGATACCAACTTATGCGAACCCGGGTTGGATCTAAGCTAACCCAACCCATAAGAGATTGAAAACCGATCCTAGAAAATCTAATTAACCGGTTGTGATAAAAGATTACTAATAACCCCTTATTCACAACTTAAATGATCTGTATATTAATCCGACCACCGCCGAAGATGCGGAACTCGAAACCAATAGAAGTGTGAATGCCACAAAAGGTAAATAACTTCTTTTGATAAGTTCAAATTTTGTTTTAGTTACAAGAACAAAAAACAAGAAAAAACTCTATCACAGTTTGATATACTCAATATTTCATAATCCAAGTCTTATTAATTGTGTTGCAATGAAACCCTTGAGTAAAAATAAAACCTAATTCTTGAAAAAAAAACTAATTACTAAAACAAAACATACAAAAAAATCTAATTAATAAAAACAGCAATAAAAATGTATAAATTAGAAAATTCATCAGGAAAATAATAATTTCCACCAGGACAATTGAAGTGACGCTCTTCCGATCTCCCCCGAAATGATGAAATTTCATAGAGAAACTAGTTTGCTCAGAGGCTCATTTCTGGCTGGAAAACACATATTATTTATCCAAGTATGACACCATTGACTCTGAACTGAAGGATTTATTTAGGTCCATTAGTTGTTGTTCGTTTACCCTCCTTGGATTGTATGAGTTAAGGCTAGGCATTTGATCGGGGAACCCTACCAACCCGACCCCTTGTCGGGTTGGGTTACTGTTCTTAGGGGGTCGGACGAGGGCGGACTATTAGAGAACCCAACCAAGTCAAGTCGGGTTCAGGGTCAAGCAGCGCTTAACCCTCCTAAGCCCGACCTGGGAACCCAACTCGGGTTCCATTTTTATTATTCCACCGGCCCCGCCCAGCCCAAAAAATTAAAATCGTGTGTCATTCTTGGTTCTTCAATGACAATTTCAATTTCACATAAAGGCCTAACCAACTACACTCAGTCACTCTCACTCATTCATGAATCTTAGTGTCCAAACCATCAAATCTCAATTCCAATTTCCTCCACTACTGCTGCTAGTCTGCCGACTACCATCCACTCAACCTCCGATCTGCTGCCACTCCCTGCCCCTGCCGCTCGCTACTACTGTCGTCCGCTGCTGTGCTGCCGCCTACTGCTACAGGAGTTAAAAGAGCTCCATTTCCTTTTTTTTTTTTATTTTTGTTGCTAGATGTGTAAAAATGGTGATTTTTCCATTTTTGTTGCTTGACATGTTTTGTTGTTGGAGTTGGCATGTTTTGTTGTCGGAGTTAAAAGAGCCCCATTTTTGTTGCTGCTCCATTTCCATTTTTTTCCTGATTTTTGTTTTATGATTTTTGTTGCTTGAGGTGTTTTGTTGCCGGAGTTTGTGAGTTGTGGCTGGAAGTTCTGCATCTATTTCTCAAAATGATGAGTTGGGCTTGTATGTGGTTTTGGACCGGTCCAAAACCGCGAACCCGACTCAGCCTGAGTTGAGTCGGGTTTTGTAACCGAGCCGGATTGGCTTGGGTTCCAACTCTCTAAACCCGACTAAATGTCGGGTCGGGTTTGGATTGAGCCCAAACTCAACCCAATCCATCCATTACCTAGACCTAATATCAATGGGTATGTTTTAAAGTAGACATTTTCTATTTGAAATGTGAAGAGTTCATAATTTTAATTGTTTTTACATTTATGTCCAAACAATTTTTTCTTTATATAGCTCCGTGTAATTGGAAGTTAAGAATATTCTTCATCTTTTTCATTTAAACTATAATTAAGGATTAACTCGTAATAATTCAACAAAAGAGCTCGTTTAGTGTTCATTAGTATAAATTTTTAGGGTAATATATTTAGAATAAGAGTCAAACGTGATTAATCTAAGTTCCTAATTCATTTTTTGCTTTAAAAGGAAAAAAAGGGGAAAAATCTTAGTTAACTGTTATATAATTAACACGCAGTGATTGTTTAGTTATTCATATTTTGGTTGGAAAAGGAAGAAAAAATGAAAAATTATCAATTAATAATTGTTAAACAATTGACACATAGTCATTAGTTATTCATTTTTTTAAAGTTGCAAAAAAGTTTATTCATTTTCTTATTACAAAAGAGCTCATTTAGTGTTCATTACTCATTAGTATAATTTTTTAGGGATAATATATTTAGAATAAGCGTAAAACGTGATTAATCTGAGTTCCTAATTCTTTTTTTTTTTGTAGGGGGGTTTGAAAAGGGAAAAAAGGGAAAAAATCTCATTAATTGCTAAATAATTAACACATAGTCATTATTTAGTTATTCATTTTTTTTTGTTTGAAAAGGGGAAAAATGGAAAAATCTCAATTAATTGTTAAACAATTAACACATGGTCATTATTCAGTTATTCATTTTTTTTGTTTGAAAAGGAAAAAAAGGGAAAAATCTCAATTAATTATTAAATGTTAAATAATTAACGCATAGTCATTATTTAGTTATTAATTCATTTTTTTTTGTTTGAAAAGGGGGAAAAAAGGGAGAAAAAAAATGAAAAACTATCAATTAATAATTGTTAAACAATTGACACATAGTCATTAGTTATTCATTTTTTTAAGTTGCAAAAAAGTTTATTCATTTTTTTATTACAAAAGAGCTCATTTAGTGTTCATTACTCATTAGTATAATTTTTAGGGATAATATATATAGAATAAGCGTAGAACGTGATTAATTTGAGTTCCTAATTCGTTTTTTTTGGGGGGGGGGTTTGAAAAGGGAAAAAGGGAAAAATCTCAATTAATTGTTACATAATTAACACATAGTCATTATTTAGTTATTCATTTTTTTTGTTTGAAAAGGGGAAAAAATGGAAAAATCTCAATTAATTGTTAAACAATTAACACATGGTCATTATTCAGTTATTCATTTTTTTTTGTTTGAAAAGGCAAAAAAGGGGAAAATCTCAATTAATTATTAAATGTTAAATAATTAACACATAGTCATTATTTAGTTATTCATTCATTTTTTTTTGGTTTGAAAAGGGGAAAAAGGGGAAAATCTCAATTAATTGTTAAATAATTATCACAGTCAATATTATTAAGATAACCACAAATACCAAAATTTGTAGATGGAGATGCGGGGTATGGAACCCCGTGCCTCTCACATGCAAAGCGAGCGCTCTACCATTTGAGCTACATCCCCATGTCATGCCTTGCTGCACTTTCTTTCATACAAAACAGAAGACAATTCGGTCTTCCTTCTTCACCACGCCCAATCTGAAAATAAAAGGTTTCTTTCTTTCTTTCCTTTTAAACACGGAAATACTTCACTGTATTATTATATAATGCATTATGCGTAAGCAGATCGGAATTTAACAAAATTAACCTTCTTAGATAAAACATTCAGACAAGTCTTAACAGGAAGAAAAAGACTACCAATTCAATGGCTCAATTATTTCAATCAATTCAAAAAAATTTGTCTGTTTTTATGAATTTCATGAGAATCTCCAAAGGAGTCCTGAGTCGGGAGTGTAGACGTTTCAAATAACGGGAGCAAATAATGACGATAAAAATAATAACGTGCACCCAAAATACTAATAAGCTTAAATTTCTTATTTTGACATATTAAATTTCTGGAAATTTTTTTGATAGTGGGTGCCCCCACTTTAAATCCACCCTTGGGAATTAGTGTTTGCAATTCAGTGAGCCAGTAGCGCTGCGGTAGCACGTAGTCACTACATGACTACAATGATATTTCCATTCACGCACGATCACCATTCAACATCAATATGCATGCAACTCATTTTACGTGGTATTTTGAAACGTTGATAATAATAATAATAATAATAATAATAATAATAATAATAATAATAATAATTATTATTATTATTATTATTATTATTATTATAAAATACAAGAAACGAATGTTTTATAATTTCTCCATCATGAGAAAGCAAAAATGTATGGATGCAGCTGGTAGCTCAGAAACGCGTTACAGATCATGAAGCTACCAAATGCATGAATGAATGAATTAATTAAATGAATTTCGTGTCTTCCACTTTACATATAATAATAAAATTATTATATATTCAGAACAAGTGTAAAGAAAAGTTCCATCTCTAACAACAAACACAGGGAAAAAAGGAAGCAGCAGCATCCTGAACAACCTAATCATTGGAATCCTAAACTTTACACAATTTCACTGATCTAGTCATAAATTATTCTTCTCCATTACCGTTCATTTTTTTTATTTTCTTTTTTATTGTCTGATTCTCCTGCAACATTTTCTCTGACTTGATATAATATACTAAAATACATATTTGGCGGTTTTTATAAATTAAAAAGTTAGTAAAAAAGTTAAATTTTAGTACCAACTACATATTCCCTATTAAAAAAAATAAAATTTCATACTTCTTTATAATTTCTTTTTGTTTACATCTCCACCTTATTCCTTCTCCCATAAATTTAACTTTCAGAAAATCAATTTTAACAAAGCTTCTTAGGAAAAGCTAGCGCTTCCTGTTTGCATGAAAAAAATTTCACCGTTTCATTCTTATTTGTAAAAAAAAAAAATAGTAACCAATTAGTGAATGTTATTACGGTTCGAATTGTGCTACAATTATTAGGTGTTTCCGTTTCGAGTAGGTTGTCTCGGTTTCAAACTATACTTACCCCTTCCTCTAATTTCCCTCCCCTATATCCACCTTGTATCCAAAAAATGGAAAAAAAAAAAAGAAAAGATTTTAGCGGATGTTATTGTCACATAAACTCTATCAATAGTGATAAATAGTGTTGAAAATAATAATCTATTCATAGTGAGCAAGTGTTAGTATATTCATTCTGTTAATTTGTTTAATTATTTCTTTAATTTGCGTAGTTATCAATTACATAAATCTCTTAATTATTGGTTCAGAGATATTGAAAATGATATATTAATTAAGTATTTTTCTTATGCACAATAAAAAAAGTGTTCCATCATAATGGCTAACTATGTCGCAAAAAGGCTATCAGCAATGGACCAGATCAACCAAATTAATTGATATTTTTCTTTTTTCTTTCTACTTTTTGGTATTTTATTGTAACATAATATCCTCCACCACCAATAAAAATTAAAAAAAAAAAAATAATTGGTATGCTATCCCTGCTCTAAGATATTTCAATATTATATTTAAGCAACACTCCGTAAATGTTGCCGGGGTTCATCTCTTAGAAGAAAATGCTTGCAAGCAAAATTTTAAATTAGACAATACACAAATAATGAATTTCCCAAGCACACCCACTATTAAGGACAATTGTCTAGTAGAATCTATCTTGAATAAATTCATATAATTGATCAATTACACGAGTAACAAATTAAATATTAAAAACAATAGCTTGAAATGATGAATATGAGTAACATTGATAACACAACTGAAAGTATTGATCTGGTACACATTAAGTAATTAGAATTCTACTTCAAATTTGATCTCTTTTCTAAACGATTCTCCGCTGCTCATATGTATCGTGCTATGATCGGCGAAGAACTCATCTTAGTTTATTAAGAAAAAGAAAAAAGAACGAAATTAGAAGTTGGAAAAAGAAAATAAAAGACTATATATCCGTCATCACAAGTTAACGTATCATTTTCAGTTAAATAAAAATATGCATTAACATGCATAAAATTCGACGAGCTCGTCTATGGATTCCGGCTGAGGATCAGCATTTTCCAGCATCCAAAGCAAATGCTCGAAAAGCACCACTTCGCAACCAACACTGATCGAATCATCAGGAGCATCACCGGACCGCTCCACGAGCTCCCGGAAGATTGGATTGTCCATGACGTCGGTGGTGACGAGATAGCGCCGCCTGGACTTGCCGACATAGACGGGGTGGAGCTCTTTTCCTCCGCCTCCAGCCGCATCGTGATCGTCCAAGAAATTGTTCATGGAGCTCTCGTTGGGGCGGGTGAGCTTGAAAGATTGCATTTTCTTGAGCATGGACTTGAGTTTGGTGAGTTTGCCTCCTTTTGCCATTTGGATCAGCAGCATAAGTTTCTATATCTGATTCTTGAAGATGAAGAACGACGAAGAAGAGAGGAGTTGGAGGGGTTTGGGAAATGAGGAAGAAGGTTCTTGTTATATAGGGGTTTTTGAGGGTGGGTGGGACAATTGCTCAATTAGAAATGGACTTGAGATCGGAAGAGATGCCCTTAAAGGATACATTAGGTAGGATGTGTTAATTCTTTCTATATAATTAAATAATTTTGATTTTTCAACAATTATTGCTTTTATTATCTAAATAAATATGTATATATGTATATATAAATCTTTAACCACTCATATTGTCTCATATTGTAGGTGATGGTAGCGACAACAATTTTATTGTCGTGTCACTAATTATGTGTTGTTTATTAGTTCATTCATGTCTTAATGATGGGTTGCTTTTGTTAAAAAGTAAAAAACGATACAGTAATAATCCGGCACGAATTTATTTTCATGATACGTATTCATATATTTATCACAAATTAATATTAAAATTTTCAAATCTAGAAATAAGGGAGAAAAAGCTTATAAATTCTTCCAAAAATTTTTACTTAAAATTTATACAATGACATCCAATATATGTAGTGTACTAATATTAATTAAAGCATTGAACTAACTGGATTTGTGCTCCATGGGTAGGGTTAATGTCCCCCGCTAATGTGGATGTGCAATTTTAGCCAGCAATGTTAACGGGTTACTATCATGTCTACATCACTACTCAGATCACATAACACTATTTATATATTAATTTAAACCAATTATAATTAATTAATTGTGAAACACATGCATGCATTTCTTCCATGTAACGCTTAACAGTTATGTTATGTTACGCGATAAAAAAAAAAAAAATTCTTTTTCCAGTCGTCCCAACCCGATGGCTCCTCTTAACGTGTTCCGCCGCGGTCCACATCCACAACCCTTTGCCAAAAGAAATAACTAATTTATCAGAAAAGTGTCGAGTACCAACACTTTAAATTTGGGTTTGTAGGGACAATATTCCAAGGACATTCATGGCCTTTGGTTTCTCTTTGCATTCAATTTGGTACGTTAACAGCTGCAACTTCTTTCTCAAAAACCATTGCTAACTGAAAGCGATTGACATGTGCAAATGGAAAGTCTGCCATATTCTGGAGTTATTTAATCATTCATATACTGAATTTTCACTTATTTATTTTAATGACAGATTAGGAACTTGTTAATTAATTATCAACAGACGTAACCACCCAGAACTCTTTTCTTTTCTTAATTCTTTGCTGGCCGTTTAGATTAAGCAAATATTACAGTTAATTAGCAACTAATGTATTTCTTAATTAGAAGAATCAATGAAAGAATCACACTAGAAAGCTTGTATAATTTTATTTTATCACTATAAGATAAACAATCAACACTAGTTGAAATTTGATTCATCTTTATGTAGTATAGTGTTACATATCACCAGTAATGATGATGACCATCCCATGTGATTGCGTGCTATTAAATTAAATAGTGAATATAATGAAATGTAGAGATATGTGATTTATTATTAATTGTAGTCTGTACTCCTCTATATACGGATTTTTATATTTGTGGTTCCCTCCATGAATTGTTGATTTTATTTGCGATGTGCTTCAATAGACATATATATATGCCCACATATAGTATATATACACACACATACAGAGATAATATGCATTAGCTAGGGCTAGGCGTTTTCCCGAACCATGTTTTCCTCTATTTTAATTAGACTAGCCAACTTGTCCAACAAAATAAGTGATTCCTAGAACATGCTTGTCCCCATGTATGAGTAATGAATGTGGTCCTTCCAATAACAAGAAACCAAATTGAAAACAACCAAATCCTAGAACCATATCCTATGGTATAAATTGAATTTAGTCGATGTTTGTGTATCATAAGAATATGGGAACCAAATGCATTCCATTTTATGGTCAAAGTTAATGTTGAAAGTGAACTAGACATGGCATTCTTGAGCAAAACCATGTGAGCAAATGGACGTACAAGGACTAATCCAATTTTAGGTAATCATTTCTAACAAGTTTCGTTTCTCATTTGCTGTGCTCTTCGTAGGCCTCTAGTACTTTTCTTGATACACTCTGTATTCATATTCTGAATCAACATTATTAGGAAATTTGTAATACCTAATAAGTTAGGGCAATGATGGAAAAATTAAGACCCGTTGCAATTCATAGGCTCGTGAATCGAGGATTGAATTAAATAGCACTCACTCTACAACCGCGGCAACCCAATTGAAACTAGAAACAACTTAGTTGGTCATGTAGGAGGAAACGAGCCTAGATAGCCCGATGCTTAATGGCTGAATAATGTATAATGGCTCGTGTGACCTAGCGAGGGATGACGTTGATGAGTGTGGAAGTGTAAGACAATGTAGTTCGGTGGTCGTGTTTCGTCTTCACCCGATTGTCCCTCTTGTTGGGACGCGGACCCTACCGCCACTACCAGGAGTGGCGCAAGCGTTGGAGTAACCAGCAAGGATAGACAAAAAAGGAAGTTGGTTGTTCAATGTCGATTTCTTGTATATCTAACCCATGTGTGTCCATTTGATATTTTGTGTGTAGTAATGGCAAAGGGAGGATCAACCCAATGTGCTATTGTTCATTATTCATTATTCTTCGTGCGCACCCTACTTCGTCCTGACAGACAACTCGCGAACTATCTCTTTAGTGTCGCATCAAATCAATGTTGTTTTGTAGGCATCGTAGGATATATGGGGGAAGGGCAGATCCAAGGGGGTCTTCCCCGGTCCGCGGCTCAGCCTAAATCAGTCTGAGCCTTAGAGGAATTTTTTTTTTATTTTTTTATATGTTTGGATTAGAGGAAAATATAGTTCGGCTAGGGGTAGATTGGCGTGCTGGCTACGCTTTGTAATGGGGAACCAAATTCAGTGACTCCCATTCCGTTTATGATGATCAAGTTATGCATTGAAAGTGAAATAGAGACATGGCAATTCATGAGCAAAGCCATGTGAGCAAAACATGGGACTTGGACAAATTGATCCTAGTCAGCATTTAGTTTATCTTAATGCAGATACGCCCATACTATCCCATGTGGACTCATGCAATCACCAAAATTTCTTGCAATGTCAAGACAAATTGTAGTTATGTCTTATAATTAGTGATACACATATGTGTGTGTATTTATATTGGATAAATATACAAATTGCTAACTTTTATTCTTTTTGTCCAATGCCCACAACATTCTTTGTATATGTACATACTTCTTTTATATTTTAGACATGATGAAAATCTATTATCACTTAAACAAACAGATATCAAGTGTAGACTCAATCAACTCAATGTTTCATTACTAGTGCAAGTTATTTAAGTGACTAGAACTCACGCTACAATGTTAAAAGACTCATAAACCCATAATTGGAAAAGTATTATTCTTTCATAGATGATGTTATAAGTTTAACTACCAAATATATGACGTGAATTGTCGAGAGATAAACCCCACATTGAATAAATACAAAATAAATAACTAATATATAAAGTGTCTGAGCTACTCAGGTTAACATTTTAAGGTGAAACCTCAAATATTTACACGAATAACCTAGATGTAGTTATACAAAATGTGTATCAAACCTCAAACAATATGCACTTTCGATTCTCCTAACATATAAAATCACTTCTTTCAGATATAACTTCTCATGAATTGACTTGTCACTGGATAACTTAATTATTAGTATCAGAAAGAAGCCCACATGCCCCATGCTTCGGTTAATAAGATGATGATGGTTTGATTATGCATTGCTAATTAGAATCAATGTGTATCAATGTCGGCATTTTGTTCCCTGAATAGAAGAGTGGCTGTCCAATAAACCATGGACGATGATACAATTAAATTTTGTTCATCAAATAACAATAATTACAAATCACATTATGGCATAAATTAATTTTGTTTTGGATTGTAATGCGACATGATTTTTTAACGGAAGATATGTTCCATTACCATATATATAGGGCACGTGCATGCTACTTGTTATGAATGAATATAATTTGATAAATAAATGTTTTAGTGTCCATTATACTATTTTTCTCCTTCTCAAAAAAACAGTCCACTACTTACTATATTTAGTATGTCTTTCATTTTTCATTTTTATATATGCTATTAATTTATATATTTGTTATTACTTTACATCAACTACCTATGTATTAGAAATACTTTCAAACAATTAATGAAATATAATTGTATATATAGAAATATACAAGTAAAATTTAATGTTCCAACTAGATGAATCATAATTCCTTAATCTATGTGAAAATAACTAGTGGACTATCTATCTGTGGGGGCGGAGGGAGTAGTAAATTAAATTAAATTAAAAGCTAACATTGTCTAAATTAAATTAAATTAAAATCTAACATTGTCTGTATATAGAGTCAAATTTGTCCAAATCAAAGCGGTGAATTTCACCGAATCTAACTGAACAAATAACTACACCACTTTACAATAACTGAAATAAAAATCCCGAATGCAAAAAAAAAAAAAAAAAAAAAGAAAACGAAGTAAAAATTTCAATCAAAGGCGAAAAGCGTTTTACCATAAATTCACATATGCCAACAAACATCATCTATAAAGTTCCAAAAGTCGATATATTACAAGTAAAAAATAAATTGAAACAAAAAAAAAAAATTATTTAGAAATTGTTGATTCGTCTCATAATCTACTCAATGATTACAACAATTAAAGAACCTTAAAAAAAAAAGGAAGAATCTTAAGAGTCAAGTTTTAATATTAACATGCCATATCTTTATATTATGTAATTCTTTCACACCAACTTAATGACATGGTGGAAGAGGAAAGGAACGTGTAACTGATAATGATGATGATGATGATCTCTCAATGTTATAAATACAAAAGAATTTAATCCCTTGCATTTGAAGAGTCATGCTATTTATCTATCTCCAGACTAATTGACATCACCACATTAGAAAATGAATTGGTTTACATAAATACACAGGAGTCCTTATTTATTCAATGATCAATAAAAAGATGACAACTAGACTGGAGACCCAGTCCAGAGAAATAACACTATACTATTTAATGTCCAGTGAAAATCCTTGTTGAAACTATAAAACACTGGTAATAATAACCGTGCTTTCTCACACATTGCCGCACCTAGGCGCATTTGCATGAGACAGCCTAAGTGTAATACTTGTGCATACATTTCGGTCTCAACGCTTTCCATTCTTCACACGTACAAACATAGAAGTATTGCTGATTTCACTGAAAACTGCCTGTTAACTTATCCAGATTGGAGATCTGCATAAGAAATGGGAACCTGACGTTGTATTTGAATTTAGCAGTCAGAGATCCGTCATGTTCAGAAACTTATTGCCAACATCAGTTGCTGTCACAAATTTTTTTCCAAAAAAAAAAAAAAAAGAAATAGAAAAGAGGAAGAGAGGGAGAGAGAATAGAATGATGCAAAGAATCATATTTTTGCCCTATTACTGCAACGGTTGAGCTTTTCATTAGTTGGTGTAAATATTTACATCATAGGAACCTATGATCTAGCAACTAAGTAGGAAAATAATTTAAACTGAAGAAAGTAAAATGGAGGAGCCTTTGAAGAATCTTGAAATCGCTGCTCATTTATTCTTTCATGCTAAAATATTATGCTATGACCAAGGTTTCTGTGATCGATCAACTGCTGGATGCTGCAAATTACATGCCAGGACGAGACGGGGGTTCTCCATGGAAATATGGGACCAAAGAATTGCAGATCATATACTGTAAGTTGATTTTCCCTCAATTATAATTGATCTCCCTGAAACCTAGCAATTATGTAGACTTTGTGGATGTATGATTGCTGTGCAGGTTTGAATCAAAACCTCAATGGCAGATTGTCTCTCCATACGTTACCCACCGAGCAAAAAGTTCTGAATATCCGTCTTCATAGTTAGGGGTTTCATTATAAGACAAGTTGGTTTCGCCCTGCCGCCTCTCCTACAAATGTTACACAGGGAAAACATGCTAATATCAATAGGTCTTAATTACAAATGTTTATCAACTCTAAATAGAAAGCATTCAATCTCTAAAATAATAACACAAAAGACCGAATCCTCTTAAGAGTCATGAAATCCCAAAAAATAGTATCAACAATTCACAGATGCATTTGAAATGTGTTCAAATTACAAATTACAAAGGCAAAATAGCAGACCAACTGTATTGAATAAAATAGCAGACAAAACTTGATTTAAAAAATTTATATTTCGCCTGCTTATCTGTACTTTCTCATTAGACAGTATATGGTCTGATTTCTTAAAGGTGGGATTCATGAAAGCCAAAAGTACGAACCCTTAATGGTCAACTAGTTTGTGGCACAGCTACCGTGTTGATGGGAATTGAAATTTTTAAAATAAATAAATAAATAAATAAACCACAATAGTGACACTTTTATGGAAAAAAGCAGACCTTAGAGAGAAATCTCTGAGGAGGAAACACGGTAGCTACTAAATTGATGGAAATGGAAACTTACCCTACTGCTAGATCCAGACTCGCTGGCTGATGAGGTGGTTACACCGACCATTTCATTAATGACATTTTCAGATGAAAGTATTGCAAATGGAGAGGCATAGAGCATTGACCTGTCCATGAAAAAATAAAGAACTTTAGCTTCCTCAAAGGAATTCCTAGCATTCATACAATTTAATTGCTTCACTGAAACAACTCCACACTCAAAAACGTTGGAACCTTCAACTCTATCAGACCAAAAAGGTAGCTACATGAATCCTCAATTGAAATTCATCAACTCAAATTTCAAGGAATATATCATCCAATTACCAAAAACATATAGGATATTTTTAGTAACTTCAGCTGCTTAGTCAACATAGTGAGACTATTTTTTTCTTGGAACTCAATCAGAACTCAGAAGGCAACACGAGAAAGAATTTAAGTTTGTTTTTCTTTGAAATCAATCATAAGGTGGAAAGAGAAATAGTTTGTATTAGAAGTCAAAACATTAGACTGGGTTGGCATTCACCAAATCTCATATGACCTAATAAAAAAGAATTTATTAAAAAAAATATTAATAATAAAAATAAAAACATGAAATAGACATGAAAAATCCATCCAGGTTTTCCACTGTAGCTGAGTTCAGCTGAAGACAATAGATCTATAGGTCTTAAATAATTAGATTAATTAATGGAGGATTAATTGGAGAAGGCTAAAATTACAACATATATACAAAAAGTAGACACTGGCAATCATATCAGCAATGATCTTCAACTGTGGAAGTCAGATGTCTATGAGAGCTAAGAAGAAGAGACTAATGTGGGCCTCAACCATAGGCATGACTAAAGCAGACTTCAAACATCACCAATGAGTTGAATTTAGATGCAAATTCACAGAGAAGATAAAAAAATAAAGGAGATCTATACATGCTTGCAAAGAAACCGGAGAGAACAAACTTGTTCATATGGATAACAACAAACAATGGATCAAAAGCAAAATAAACCTTCCAAATAACAGAAGTGGCCAAAACAGAGTTTCAATGGGTCACATGGTCCCCTTGAAGTCCAGCAGAAGGGTAACAAAGTTACAGGGTTCATATTTTTCTTAGAAAATGTACTCTCATCCATAACGCACCAAGAAAGCGTCGATCTTATTATCTAAAGAACAATTAAATTCGAAATGACTCTCATTAGGAGTACCTTTCGAATGACTCGTCTTCACATGAAGTTCCAGATGTAGAAAGCCAATCTAAGTCAACGAAATTTGAGCAGTCAATTGTGTCTCCATTTTCATTTTCAACGCATCCATCTCTTTGCACTTCTGCATAGATCTCCTCACAGGGCATGTCTCCCCTGAAATGCAATTATGAACTGTTACATATTTTGAAATCAACAGACGAGTCCTTTGACAACTAATCATTTCTAGCATTAAATCCTTTAGATGACGTCATTCCACTTTTAGGCGTGTTCTCTTTCTTGTGCTCGTGTCAGACGAGACCAATAGAAGAAGGCAGATAATAATGAAGTAAAGATGCAGACAATTATTATTCTTGTTATCATTGTTTTCCCCCTTTCTTGGAAAAATCTCATTAAGAGGTGAAAGTGTAAACATACTAAATAGGCACCACTGTTCAAATTCACATATCTCATTCTGGGCAAATATTATACACACAGATGCGACTGAATTTTATGTGAAGACAACACAATAAGCACACAACCCAATAAGAAAGATATGGAAAATTCAGTCCATTATCTTCACAGCTGTCAGAAAATGTATAAGCAAAATGAACTCCGTCTTTCATGGAGCAAAAAAAAAGGAGCCCTTGTATTTAACATACAAGACTTAGCATAGCCAAGTTGATAACAGAATGATTGCAGACAGTGAAAAAGATGCAGTCAAGATAGGTCCAACAACCAGCAGATCTATTAAAAAAAAGAAAAAAAAAAAAAAAAGGACTCCTTCCCTAAAAATAGGGTCAGATTCTTTTGGCATAAGAGTTCAATACCAAAATAAAAGAAAACACAAATGAAAAATTTATCCTCAACTTCAACAGAAGGAGGCGAATTGGTGCTCTTAGATGAAAACCATAGATAATATTTTCTGTCCTGTGTACTCCACCCCTCTAACCAAAAGAGTAATCATTCAACATTTGATTTAGCGTAGGTTTCTGTTTTTATTCCAAAACAAGAAGAACTAAATCATTTTTACCCAGAAATTTCAATTGACCCACACCAGTAGTATCCACTTTTCTACCAATTAAAAAAAAAAAAAGAAAAAAAAAAAAGGAAAGAAACAGAAACCTAACCAGGCGTAGTTCCAAACTATATGGCATAGACACAATAAAGTACCTTGAATATGTCAAATCACTTCCAGAAGCTGATAAATCTAGCGTTGACTCGAAAAGAACTTTGCTCTTTCCTTTTGGCTTGTCTGATAATTCAACACTAGAAAAACCATTGTTGATGTTTGAGGAGGATTTGGGTGAGTAACTTTCACGAAGAATGTTACCATCTGACCATGATCTTTTAAAAAGTAATCTAGATACAGAAAATATGAGTGAACATCGACTTACCAGGACAAAAAGCTACAAGAAGAGTATCATTTAAAAAAAAAGTGTCACTAAACTATATGCCCCACATCAAAATTAATGCAAAATTCCCGACGTAAACCAGAATGTCAAAGTTTAACAAATAACTGTACCATACCTTCCATTTTCAACAATATTTGACTGCCCGTTTCTTCCCACGCTGTAGTTTTGGTCAGAGTTTAGTTCCCACAAATTCGGTTTACCTGGTTCAGGTTGAAAATCCCCCAAAAATCTGCTCAAAAAATTTAAACTGTTAAGTAAATGCATGGGGGGGGGGGGGAACTAAAATAATAGGTAGTTTTAAAAGGTAAAAAATATCCTTCAAACAACAAAATATCGATAAGGTTCAAGACTTCAAATAAGGGGAGAGAAAATCTGGCAGAAGTTGGAGGGTTCATACACTCCTCAGACATTCCATTTCAAGAATCTAGGTCTTCTCTATCATGTAGAATTTCCATAGCACAATGTAAGATTTTAATCCCTACTTACACATTAATAGCATTTTGTTTCTCTGCATCCATGTAGGCATTGCTGTAATATCGCTGTAGAGTTCGAAAAAATTCCTGGGACTGGATTGCAGCTTTCTATTGACCCCTTCTCTGACAGAAAATCTAAAACATCATAATTAAAAAGAAAAAATTAAAATGTTATCTCAAATGCCCCAACTGAAAAGAAAATGGCCATAAGAAATGGACATAAGAAATAGACCAAAACATATATAGTCACTGAGATACCGTGTGCAGACCTAGTGAAAGAAAACAAACGATTTTGACTTCAAAAGAAAATTAAGAAGGTACAATGGACTATGAAAACACATACTAAAATCACATCAGTGCATACCATCAAGAGAACGACTTTTGTTAAGGCAGGGACCGTTATATCTTAGTAAAAATTAATTCTAAGGGTGAAAAATTTTGGAAAATTTCCACCAAACCACTCAACTAATTCATGAACCAGAGATGGAAGAACACTTTTGCCAATAGATAAAGAGTAAATTGGCTTGAGAAGTCGGTCTTTCAAGACCAACAAAAACCAAAATTTCATAGTTATTTCAAGACAAATGATAGAAGACTAAAACAGACTTTTTGTTGAACACCATCTAAAAGCTTAAACTATTCTATTGAGCCATGTTAATGCCATTCAAATGTTATTGTCACATTTACTATCACAACATGTAGGTGGGAGTTAATTTTTAACATTAAATCCTAACAAGTCAACAATTCATTTTAAATGGTGGTAACAAGACTTATCTATGACATTTCCTAGCTCCTAAGCCAAGTTGAATCACTTGATCTAAAAGCTTGAAATTTTAGATTGGATCACATTTATATAAGAGATATTATCATCAACAATTTCCACTTTCAGTCTAAAACACTACTTGCATTGTTTTCTGTAATGGAAAAATCTTTTAGACAAAACATTCACTAATAAACTGAAGAAACATGTATAATCAAAATTTTAAACTAATGAAAAATATACTCTTATATTACATTAATTTGATTCAGAATACAATGTCTCGACTCAACTCTACCAAAGAGAAGTGACAAGGTGGCTTACTTTGTTGTGAGCAGCTGACCCACCATAATGATGTGCAAGAGTATCACCCATTCTCTCATAAAGACACATTAATTCTTCGGCCAAAGGATCATCAAGGTCTATCTTTGTCGAGGTTAGTACCCCTAGGGCATGCAGCTGATGGCCCAAAGCAGCCAAACCATATGTATATTGCGCCACGTTAGTGCGATCTAGACAATCTATGCAATTTGTCCTGAGCACCCCCTTTTGGAACAATGGAGACTGGACAGCAGGACTACAATTAGAAACATTGGCTTTTCTCTCTGAGCTATCTGAATCTTCTATCTCATTATCAGAATGTTTCTCACTTTCAGTCCCAGCGGGAGCAACAACATTCCTGCATCATATAGTCCGTATTTAAGAAAAGCTAAATCAGGTTCTAAGGTGCTTTTCTTTCCTGAAGAGTGGTACAATTTATGCAATTTTAGGTGTAATGCAGCATAAACAATGTTGAAAATTCATAATGGGCCTACTTAAGGTGTAAACCACAAATACAAAAATAATAAACAAATAAACTAATTAAAAAGAAAATATTTGAAGTGTATCCTTATATTATAAACCTATTATTTGACTTGATGGGGCAGTGGGATTTGCATAATGGCGTCAATCAGAAAACTCAAAGATGTTCTGTGGCAGTGAGCTCTTCATAACGGTGTTAATCAGAAAACTCAAGCATGTTCTGTGGGCCCATAAATAAAAGTTAGAAAACAATTCTAAAGAAATAAAGTAAGCAGCTTCTTCAGCCCTCGCTATGAAGGCTTTCCGGAATGCTCCTCAACCCAGTCAAGCCGTATGCATCCTGAAAACACCGTAAGGAACTTGTTCAATGCTCGCTGTGAGCCACGCTTCTCGATTGCAACTTGTTTGAACATTACGTATAATCATTGCAAACTTTCCTTTCAGCACCGTAACATATTATTAGGAACATAAAGCATCAAATTGTCTCGTCTAGTTATATGCCATTTACTAACAGCAATAGTTCAACTGTAATATTTCCAACTTTCTTTCAGCACCGTAACATGCTATGAGTAGCATAAAGAATCCAATTGGCCGTCTTTTATGCATCAATTACAAACAGCAATGATACAACTGTAATACAACTGTAATATTTCTTTTAACAAACTGATGCAATTAATCGTGCAGTTCAAGATTCAAGAATATGACTAGTTTAGTCTAAACTAAACAGTCAGTCAATTATAGGAATAAGTTTTGAATACAAAAGGTCAGATGCATTGAAGGTATTAGTAGTCTGAAGTTCATCAGTGTCCATTGCATTAGTAGCATAAAGACAGTCCCAAACTCATCAATTTGTACTCACTTCTCCATAAACATTGAAATTATCAAGTCTTGATCAAAGTTCTGTGAGCAAACTAAAACATCTGAATAAAGTATCACAAAGTTACAAAATTATGGCAAGTTCCCTTTTGGTTTTAAAATTGTATCCAAACAAATAAGCTCAGTTAGTTAACTGACCGAAATGCTTATGAAGTGATGCTACATAAATCATTTCAACATGCTCAGAGAGAGTGAGAACCAATGAGAAAACTCACTCACGACATGGAAATTTGAGAAACCCTCCTGATCGCAGTTCTGGTGTAAGTTGACAATAGAAAAAACCTGTCAGTGTCAATGCAAATGTAGCAGCCTTCCCCAGAAGTAGCAAAACATTTGTTGCTTTGCTGGTAGAAAATCAAAACAGAAGAGAGAAAAGAAGATTAGGTATTTTACAATTACAAGCGGCAGCATATCTTAAAAGAGTAACACAATAAATACCTCCTAGAATGTTTGTGCAAATCCCAGTGAAGGAATTTAAGACGGTTCTCCGCAGACAGATCTTTATTGATAACTTCAATAGCATTAGCGAATTCTGTGCGGAGAACAGATTCTCGAGGCTTGTTCTCATTCGTCTGTTGATAGAAAATGCTTTGCTCAGGTGGTGCATTAAGTTAATTTTAAAAGCTTAACAAGTCCAATAAAGTACTAAATAAGGACCTAAAACATTTCGCAACACACAGGAGTACAAAAGCCAAACAAAATACACTCACCTTAATCAAATTCAAAATTATAATAGGGTTCCCATATCTCTCCACAAGATTTTCAAAATGAAGTCTTGTAGCCTCATAATTTTGGTCCCTCTTCGACACTGTAAAATACAGATCAGTTTTTGTTTTGTTTGGAGCATTTAGACAATTATGCAATTCTTTAGACAGAAAAACAAGATAGATAGAACATACATATAATGTCAGGCTTAAGGTTTAGACGTGAAGTTTCCTGTGACCAGAATAGTGGGATCGAGCCACGATTTTGGACAATAGAACTAATTTGCAAAGGGAATCCTTCTGGAACATCCTCAAATACAATCTGCTCTGTTTCAACATCATTTGCTACTTTTCCATTCTCATTAACTCCTCTCTTCAGATATCTGCAATAAAACAGAAAAATTGTGAAGTTCAAAAATAGCAAAAGAAGAAAGAGGAAAATGGGAGCGGATCAGCTGGGAAGAACTTCCAATGTCAAAAAGAAAAGGAGAAAAAGGGGCAGCTAAAAGCTAAATCTGTCACTGCATAGCACCAAGAATAATAAAAAGAAGCAACAGTCATAACCACTACTCTTTGACAGATTTCCATGGTAAAATGGCATAAGCTCAAGAGCTAATAGCGAACGCTGGACATGCAACAAGCAAGACTGAAATCCTGTGAAGGGGGAAAAAGCAATAGTGTAGTTTCTTCACGAATAATTTAAGGGCTTGGTTCGTGATATCATTTAAAAGCCAGAGATGGGACAACTGGCAATGGTGCATGCAACTTAATCAATGATGGCAACTTTGTATCTGCAGGTTGACTGGCAATGGTACGTGGCATAAAGCTCACAAGTCATAGTCATGGTTCACTGCTGGATTTGAGAGTAAGGTTGGCGAGGATAAAAATTTGAGGGGGAGAGCAATTGTTAGTTTGCCCTGGATGAGGACCCAAAATCAAGGATGGTACATGGCATAAGAGCACATTTAATGCTTCTTTTTTTTTTTTTTTTCCGTTGTTGTGTATGTGTTTGGTGGGGTTATTTTTGTTGTTGGGGGGCGGGGGGGGGGGGG
>CAVNYN010213134.1:0-45060 GCA_963692815.1 Nyctanthes arbor-tristis
GGAAAGGTTAGGATGCTTATACTATAGGAGTATCATGGGGTGCTCAAGAGGCTATCAAAAATGACAATGGCTGGTCAAGCAACACTGTTTAAGGAGATTATAAAATGAGGGTGCTGGTCAATTAAGCAAACATCTATAATGCTACTGCAGGAAACTTCAGGAGATGAGCGGGAAAGGAATCAATTATGATATGACCTCGAGAGTCTTAGCCTTGAGCCTATTTACTACTTTGTTAAAAGATATAGGAACAACATGATATCGTCCAGGTTTCGGCTTTTTGGAGGGTAAGAAATTTAAATAAGATTCATTTTCCACTAAACACATGGCTGACAAATGTGTATTAGAACGTTATTGGTCAAATTTTTTTTTGTCAGCCATTATTATGTCAATTTGTTCGTGGACTTTGTCACTTTTATGTTTTCTCGTAATTAACCTCCAGCTTCCGTGCAATGCACGGACAATACACTAGTATATTTAAAAAAAAAGGACAAATTTCATCTATTTTTCCATTAGTCAGCCTTTTTTTTTTGGGGCGGGGGAGCCATTATCAGCCTATTCTATTTTATCAAATAAAACAACATGAAAAAAAAAAGAAGTAATAACACAAAAATTTAAAAACTAAAAATAGAAATTTGGACAAACATTCACACACTACACTTCGAAATCCATTATTGTCACACTAAGGACCCACTTTTTGCAACACGCGTCGACATCGCTGCATATATATGAGTTAATGCTCGATTATTCCTATTGTTACCAAGATTTCTTAAACAATAATTTTTGTTTGCATTGCAGATTTTAAACTTTAAAATATCAGAGACTATTTTCACTTTAAACTTTGGTGTGTGTTGATGGCTCGATCCATTAAGATTAAAGAATGGTCAAAATAATACTATCTCTGTTCTATAAAGATAGTCTACTATTCTATTTTTATCCGTCTCAAAAAATAGTCTACTTTCTATATTAAATATGTATTTAATGTTTCATTTCTATATGTGCTCTCAATTAATTATTATTATTTAACTACCTATACATTGAAAATATTTCAAACAATTAAATATTCTAACGACATTATCTCATAATCCTTAATCTATGTAAAAATACCTATTCAACTATCTTTATGGGACGAAGGTAGTAGAAGAATGAAAACAAGATAAGAAGAAAGATCAAGCTTAAAGATGATATATATGATTAGCATGACATATATATTATTTTGTAAATTAATAAAATTTTCAATTTATGCTTATCCAAACCAAACCAAACGTGGAATAATAATATTATCTTTATATTATTAAAAACTAGCGTATTGGCCGTGCGTTGCACAGAAATTGACGGTGATTGTATCGAACATGTAGGGCATATAAGTTAGCACAAACGAGACGATGATTGTGAATAATTTGACATAGGTTTAAGAAAGAAACAACTAAACAATACCCATTTGATTGAGAATTGTTCTATTTAAACAAAAACACATACAAAAATCCTAACAAAAGTGACACGTGGTACAATTTTTTTCAACATATCACATTACTTTTACATCACCACTAATCACTTATCACACTTGTCTATTTTGTCACCCCTTTTCTGTCCCTTGTTTTGTCTAATTAGAATTTTGCTTTGATTTATTTGTCCAATAAATTTAATATATATAATATGAAAACTCGTGGAAAAATTAATGAAGATCAACAATATGCCAAAAGTTAGACGTCAATGTGCTAAAAATTATGTAGAACCTGAATTTTGCTGCATGTTTCCAAGTCATATGTTTACGTCTTAGGCCAAAAACAAATTTATGGTATATCAAAATAAAATGAAGTTTAGTTTACATTGAGGTTCGCCAAAGCTTCTGCAAAAGTTAAAAACCAGATATTACATAAATTCCCAACAATCCAAAATTACAAAACCTACGCAAATAATTTGACTCGCACCCTTGTTTTATCAGTCTTTTCAATCCCTCTTTACTAACCCTTCCGTTAGCCAAAAGTCAGTATATTACCGACCCCAATATTCATACCAAGACCTAACTCCCTAGCAATAGCCAGTATTTTCAATGCAATAATATTTGTTAGCCAAGTGAAGCTTTCCAATTTCAATAGAAAATTTGGAACCATGGAAATCAAACATTCACATAAGTACACCAACAATTTGCTTCCAAAACATCTAAACGTGCGAATATCATACAAACAAAATACTGGGTTTCAACACTATCAATTACAAAAGCATGTCAATATTCTCCGTACTTTGGCAAAACAATAGATCATGGATATATCAATTATTCAACAATTAGTTAAGAAAAATCATGGAGTCCATGACTCAAATCTATGAATGGTGAAAGATTCTCTAAAACTTGATACTCTGTTGAAGTTCTCGCAAATGAACCGCATTTCTGCAAGCCTAATCTAACCGATTCCATAATATATTTAAAGGTAGAATGTTGTATTGAAAAATTTGTTACTTCCATTCCACTCTCCAGTTCAACTCCACCATAACAAAGAATACCTTAACATTTTTCATACCTACAATAACAGAAATGATGAATACACATATTGATTCCATACCTTTTATATGATGAGAGGGCCTTCCTGATCGACCCACAAATTTCTGGATTTCTATTTTCTTGGCCGATGACAGAGAATATGCAAGAAAACATAGGTTGTTAGGATGTGTAATTTCTGAGTAAAACAAATCAGTAAATGTCAAATTTTCTAATGAGGAACCAGTCTATGGAAACATTATAGTGATTAGTGAGTATACATGTATCAGGTAAAGATGCAGTACAATATTTTTATTTATATACTCTTCATAAACAACAAAACTAAATTGCAACTGAAAGCAATCAATGAAGCAAAAGAATGAAATATTTAAGATTTCTTGTTTTACAGCTTGAAATTTCCCCACTAATTTATTAAAATAAATAGACAACCTTACAAAATGAAATATGCACTCAAGAGGAAAGAATATTAGAACCCAAAGGGCCATAAGTATTCCATAGTAAGATCACATAACATAATTTTATTTCAAGCAATGAGCAGTATACTTCTAAGTGGAGTAGAAAATCATGAAATTAATGCTTCACCTTCTACAGAAGCTGTTAATTTCAAATGTCCAATGACTGAGAGATAATACAAGGAAAGATGGCAACTGATATTTTGGTTATTGAAATGAATTAGCCAAACCAAAATTTAACCAATTTCTATGTATTTAAAATAAATATACAAATATATGCCATACTATAGAATATAGAATGGGAAAAAACAATTTACCAATATTGCCAATGCAGCAACATATACTCAAAAACCAGTCAATGATTATGGTAAAAAGTCATTCATCTTTGTTGAAAAAAATCAAGGCAAATAGATTATCTAGACTCAGCTAAGACAATGCATGAACTAAGAAGCAGAATATTATATTGAAAAATTATTTTTTGAATATTATTTCTCCATGATTCCTTACCTTTTTATGAATCATAGGTCCTCCTTGATCGAAAGCAAATTTTTGAATTCTAATTTTCTTCACCAATGACAGTGGAGATACAAGAAAACAAATGCTGCCAGAGGTGCTATACAATTTGTATGAAAAATCAGCACATGTTAAATAACAAAAACGAAGAATATACATAATGATTCTATACCTATTTATGAATGAGAGATCTTCCATGGTCCATCACAAGTTTCTGGATTCTAATTTTCTTGGCTAGTGACATCTATGATTCAGAAAAGCAAGGGTTGCCAGAGTTGTTCTATTCGGGGTACAGCTTGTTTGGTGATGAGAGGTCCTTCAAGCTTAATAGAAGGAACTAAAGCTAATACTGTTACAGTCATAAATTGAATAGGGAAAAAATATAGGCAACAAAACGAAGATTCTGAGAGGAGTGAATTCCTGGGATTGCAAGGGGATAGAAAAATGAGGATTCTATAGAATTATCCACCAAAATAATTAGATCGGACTATATATTTCCAGTATTTAGACCATCTTCAAGTGGTAATCATGGAGTAAAGAAATTATGAGATAGTTGGGAGAACACACTGAATTTTTACAAGACAGATGGATACTAAATCAAAAGTTTTCTCTCTTAATCTTCCCATGCCTTTCCCACTATTACACGTAAAGTTTTTAGCATGTCCAATTAGACTTCATCAACATGGAATTTTATGAAAGGATATGTGCACCATACCAATCATTGCTTAATTTGCAATCATTTCCTTCCAATTGATTCACGTGGGAAAGCCTCAATGACTATAATTGATCGAGCTAATTTGGGATTAAATTATCTAAAATCATATCACTGTCAACTATGAAAAACTTCATGCGTATAAGAAATATCAATTGGATGTTAAACAAGCAAAAAATATAGAAATTACAAAGAAAAAACTCTTGCATCTTGAAAACTCCCTCCACAGTACATCAAATGGCATTTGCAATTTTTCTGAAGAAAAATCAGCACCAAACACAAAAATACAGCAATTACAGAGAAAAAACTCTTGCCTCTTGATAAAATCCCTCAATGCCACACCAAATGGCAGAAGCTCCAAAATTCGTGAGCACCAGTCACTACAAGCAATTTTTCTGATTCAAACCCAAAGTTCCTGTAATTTTTGTAAAGAAAAATTGGCACCCAAACACAATGTCATGAAAAGAGAAGATATATGGTATTCAACTTTTTGGAGAGAAGAGAAAACAAAAAGAAGAATGAACAGATATTGTTGCTTACGTACTGTCTATTTTTCTTTTCTTTTTTCTTTTTACACATTTTTTTAAGCTCGAATCTCATATCTCCAAAGCTTTATGAAAAATCAACAAAAAGAACCAAGAGAATCAAGTTCAATCGCAAAGCAATCTTAAAATCTATATATATATATATTGAATTTTTTACCGGGTAGAATGGAAGCTTTCTTGATTTCAGTAAAAAAGAATGACAGACGATAATCAAACACCATATAGCCAAAAGATTATTTACAAGGGATATTAATATCATGACGAACCTAATTTTGATGATGAAAAAGGTTAAACACTGAATTGATTCACAAATTGAAGAGAAGCTGAAATTACATCCAAGAAAATGGTAACTTCGTTTCTTAATAAAGTTTGAAGAAGTGTTGTATACAATAATATAATAAACATAATAATAAGAAGTTTGAATCCTTATGGATTATGTTGACCTTATTGTTTTAATTTATCCATTTATTATTAGATAATAAATTCGTTTAAGGTTTTGGTTATAAATTCCATTCGGTTCTAAGTACTATGTTTTATGTACTGTTGGCATTGTTTAAGGATTCTTGGTATTATTGTTGTCTACTCTGTTTTAGATTATGTATTTTTGTTAACAGATTGGGTAAGAGCTTTTGTGACTCTATATTCTTAGAACAGGAAAATAATCAAAATGGAACGTAGATAAGAAGTAATGAACTTACAAGATATGTATGCTATGCATCATCATGTATTAATATCGTCGGATGATAAAACTTTGACATGCTTTGTTGTGATTGTTGATTTTTTTGTCAACTTAGCAGCCAAGCAGACATATTCTTGTCACAGTTATCTCTGAATCTATAATTTCCTCACTGATTTATACTTCATTCTTAGAAACTAATAGCAAGTGTATATCATTCAAAATTTCCACTACAAAATAGAAACATCTATATATCTTCTTAAATCACCTCTCAAATTTCAAAAATCATTCTGCATAAGCATCTAAAAGAACTCAAAGCCCCCATAATTTATTGAAGAATCATATAAAGCAAACTGGTTAATCTTAATCAATCGCCTTATTACCTTCTTGTGTAGTGCATCAGTGCATCTTTTTTGCTTCTTTAGCTTGAAGCAGAAAAGAGTTCTGATCTTCCATTATGCTAATGTAAATAGCGCTTAGGTTCTAGATTTTGGTAGAAATTGGGACACCAATCAAACCCAAAGCTTCAAACACATCAAAAGCTTAGCTGCAGTTACGATATGCAAGAAAAGCTTGAGATTTGTGATTACGGTCATTGAAACGTGTAGAGAAGAAACAAAACTTACGCAAGCATTAGGCACTGCCGGCATTAATAATCATAGACCCGGTGTCAATGCGATCGGAAACCCCATTTGTTGTGCGTGTGGCTCCACTTCTGGAAGGAAAACAAAAAATAAGGCAATTAAAAACATAGATAATAAAGTAGAGAAGGGCTGTTGCGGTTCAAATTTTCGAAGCAACAAATTGATTGTGAGCAAAAATTGCCATTTTTCCTTCAGATTTTCAAAGATCGATCATCATTCACCAGATTCACCCTTCATTTCATCACCATTTCTGGTGCAGGTGGTTGTATAGGCCGTGGGTATAGAAATGTGTACAGCACAGTCGCGAAGAAAATAACGGGAACTGAAAATTCGATAGAGAAGAAGAAAGCAAAAGAGAACTAATAATTTAGGTCATGAATGGAAAAGAAAAACAGGTGCGGCATGCAAGAAGAAGAAAGATATGGCTGGTAGCTGAAAATCTAGAGGCAGTATGGTGTGCCGTCGTTACAAATGGAAAAGGGGAAATAGCGAATGTAATGAAAACCAATGAAGGGAGGGTAAAATTGGTAATCCAAAAAAATGTCGTCCATGGGTACTCTGTGCAGTAAATGTTGTACCAAAATTGGATCAAGAGTGATAATTGCAACAAGCCATTTATATATAGTTGGGGTTAGGATTAGGATAGGATAGAGAAAGGTAGGATCTACTGATGCATTTACGATATTCCTTCATTTAGGTGTTGCTGCAACTCGGAGTGAATACAGAAGATAAGAAGATGCAGAAATTGTTTTTAGTGAGGTCCATAACCTCTTCATTGTTCGGAAAACCGCCCGAACTAGCTTTTGCGGCTTCCTTCTCCACTTCTTTCCTCTTTGATGATACCCAGAAACAGGTTTCTTTGTATAATTTTATCAGTATTTTTGTGTGCACTTTTGCGATCCCGTGCTTTTAACGGCATGATTGCGTTCTGTTCTTGTAGAGGTTGTGTGAGTGTCTTCTATGAAGTTTGATAGAGGTTGGGGGCGGCGATCATTTGATTGATTTTTGCAGACATGTTATGGTATGGAAAGATTATTAGTCTTGTAAAAGGAAATAAGAGAAACCAATGCCGATTGAATTCAGATTAGGGTACGGACTTAAGAATGTTTAGAAAGTGATGGCAACCAAGCTAAGGAAGTGTTTAGAAGAGTTAATTTTGTCTTTCTGCATGGAATTCACAATGGTTCCTCCCGAAAGTTTCTAAAATTATTTTGGTGTTTTGTGCACACCCTCTTATGACACCTGCTGCTCAGCTGACCTTTCAGTTAACTTTTTTGTGGCGATTACAGTTTAAAGAAAGCGTAGCTCAGTTTGCTCGAGAAAATATTGCTCCTCACGCCTCAGAAATAGACAGAACAAATTATTTCCCCAAGGTGAACATAATTGCTCTTGGCCTGTATTGCACACAGTAACCAGGAAGTTACATAATTGCACTTGCACTTGGTCAGTGATAAATATTTTTAATTTCTTTCGTCTGTCTCGTTTCAGGAAGTTAATTTATGGAAACTGATGGGGCATTTTAACCTTCACGGAATCACTGCTCCAGGTAGAAACTTTAAACATAATAATTCATCAGCTCTGCTTTTTATTGCTCAAGTTGGAAGATAAGAAATTTCTGGTGTCCACAAGCAAATCCAAAGTACTTCAATAATAAATAATGATAGTTGCTCATTTCTCTTTAGAAACATGTCTTGGAACTCTATCTTTTTCAAACTAGGAATCTAAGCACAGAAAATGGACCTAACAGTTCCTTGTGGCCTTAACATCCTGAAATGCTCAGGGTCCCTTATTTTTCCCTTTTTCCTTTTTTTTTTTTCTTTGTGGAGATTTTTTTCCCCAAAAAATTCATTTCTATAATCTCAGACTATCAGGAAATTGCATGACTTTTACAAGGATATGCATTCATCCGTGTTTGATTTAATACTTTCCTTTAGTGTAGAGGCTCTAACATTATATGTTTGAAAGGAGTTATTGACTGAGAGGAAGCAAACTGCAAAAATTGGCATTTTAAAATATGTTGACCTCATCCTGTATGTCCTAAAGAAGTATATTGTTTGTAAGTTCCATTTGCATTTTGTCCATTCGTGAATAGTCATGAATAGCCTTCCAGTTATTTTTCAAGATTTCTGTAACTAGGACTGGAAAACTGCATTGCCAGAACTGTGTTTTGAATTCCCTTTTTTTTAATCAGTTGCAATATATCAGTAAGCTTTGAGTTGGATTGACTGGAGAAATTTCTCCGTTGTTTTTAACTTTCTATTCCTTTTTGCGCACCTAGCAATGCCATGCAAGTTTGCAGGTGAAAAGACAATAAATTGTGTGGGAAAAAATTCTTGCAGAATTCTTAACCAAAAAAAATGTACCTTTCACTATTTATTTTTTATTCTATCAGATGTTCTATATCATTTTTGTAAGACAGAGGTCCTTAAGTGATAAGTGGCATCAGGCAGTGTTGCTTGCAAATCGACCAACAGCAATATCTGGAGTCTTGTCCGTTCAGAACATTAATATTTGTCGGTTTGAATGCTTTTGTACTCCTAGCACGAGTTGTGTCTAACCTAACTTGTTGAACCTTTGTAGAGGAATATGGAGGCATGGGCCTAGGTTATGTGTATCACTGCATAGCTATGGAAGAAATAAGCCGTGCTTCAGGTTCAGTTGGACTTTCATATGGTGCACATTCTAATCTATGTATTAACCAATTGGTAAATAATTAAAGTAAGCTTTTGACTATATATGATCAGTTAATCATCACCCCAGAGCTTTACTCGCAATTATGATCTTGTAGGTGAGGAATGGAACTGCTGCTCAGAAACAAAAGTACTTGCCAGAGGTTTTTTTACTCCCATCGCACTAACTCATCTTTCGAAACTTGTTTTAAATGGAGTTTTATTGATGTCAATCATATTTGATTTATGATGACATATGACTTCAGAAAGGGGAAATAATATAGGGTAATGGGACCTTTTAGTGTAACTAGAGTATTAATAATTCGAAAACCATTTTTCTTTCTTATCCTTTTACTTCTTAAATATCAAAACAAGTTAGTTGTGTCTGTAGTATTTTTGCCTCTCGTATAATCAACTTGTATTTTTGATTACTTCTTTTATATACTTCAAATGCCCGGTAGATAACTTCATTTTAGAATCATAACTCTAATTTGAGAGCTGATACCTTAACGGAAGGTGGCTAACTTCTGCATCTGGCTTGTTCTCATGAAGCTAATCTACGGGGAGCATGTAGGAGCTCTTGCAATGAGTGAACCTAATGGTAATTAATCCGAATCTCTTTTCATCCAGGTGTACATTTTGCACAAAATCTCCTGGTAGATGATTTTGTTGGCCTTAATAACTTCTCTTTGTGGTACTCAGCTGGCTCGGATGTTGTTAGCATGAAATGCAAAGCTGATCGTGTTGATGGTGGTTACGTTTTAAATGGGAATAAGATGTGGTGTACGAATGGTCCAGTTGCTGATACACTGGTATTTTCATTTCGTGGTCTATTGATCACTGTCTAATCTTTTCCCCCTTTTCTCCTGCAACTAATATAATGGATGTCATGCATTGCATGTGGAGCTAAAACTATCTATGAACTAATTCTATAATACTTAGAGTATGATGATAACTTAACTTCATTTAACTAATTACTCAGTAAATTGTTAGAGAATCTACAGAACCTCTTTACTTTTAAAGAGTGTATATTATAAAATAGGGAGCCTCTTTAGATTTAAAGAGTAAAACTTTTGATTCACTCCAACATAATTTCTATTTTTAGCTCTTGTTTTAATTTCTTCAAGAATAATTTACTGTATTGTTGTATTTTTAGTTAATATCAATATTTTTAAATATCAATAACTAATCAAATTAAATTTAATTTATATAGTGCATGAATGAGACATTGGAACTGGAACTTGCTTTCATTAAATTATAGAGAGTGATTTTGTTTCTGTACATTTGGAGAGCCAAACCTACTCTCTAAATTAAAATGTCAAATTAGAGAGGCTATTGGAGACGTTTCTTAAGACATGACTCATTAATTAGAGAACATTTTATGTTTAGAGAGTTTATTGGAGTCTAGAGATTCTCCTATTATGAAGCCCTGACCGTGGAGCTTTAGAATTCCGATGTCTAGATAAATGTATCCTAAGAGATTATGAGCATCCGCAATTAATAGAAAACAATAGAAGAATTATGTGTAGCAAAAAGATGCATGTAGACACTGTGAGCAGCATATGTGTATTCCGAAAAGTTGAGACCCTAAATTAGGGATATTTATCTATCAAGAATACGAATTGTCTTAATATTAAGGTTCTAATAGAAATGCAAGTTCTAGTGGTTCGAATTGTGCTACAATGGATGCTCACGTCCCGAGTGGGAGGACTTGGGTTCGAACCTACTTACCCCTCCCCTCTATCCCCCTTGTATTAAAGAAAATAAAAATAAAAATAAAAATTGGAGGTTCCTACTGAAGTATTTCTGCTCTCAAAACTATATAAGTTCGAGAAAATCTTTTCAAAGAGTTCACTAAAAAGTTAAGCCTGATGTCTGCAGTAACTCTTCCATAGAGGAATTTTAGCAATTAGCATTTTTGTATCTCTCTTTCCACTATAAACAGTTGTGTTAACTACTAAAACAGCAACTATATATGAGAATTTATCCTCCATTCATTCATTTATGGGTTAATTACACCTAACGTCCCCAACCTTTAATTTTACTTCTGGGCATCCTCAACCTTTTAGGATCGCTACATCTAACATCCCTAGGCCAGAAATTGTCAATTTTTTCCGTTAACTTGGGGGTATTTTTTTTTTTAAACATTAAAATATTTATTTTTTGTATTTTACCATAATACCCCCAATTTAACAGAAGAAATTGACGATTTCCGTCTCAGGGACGTTAGGTGTAATGATCCTAAAAGGAAAAAGGTTGAGGACGTCTAAAAGTAAAATTAAAGGTTGGGGATGTAATCGATAATTATTTGAAAGGTTGGAGACGTTAGGTGTAATTAATCCTTCATTTATTTGATATTTTCAGAATAGGGTAATTTTCACAAAAGGTCCCCAACCTTTTCATTTTGAATCTCCTGGGTCCCTAACCTTTTCTTTTCAACGCGCTGGTCCCCAACTTTTTATAAATGCGCACAAAAGGTTCATGGTAACAAAATCCGTCAATAATTCCGTTAAATCATTGACAAAATTACCTTTCTACCTTTGTCCTTTAAATTAAAAAAAAAAAAGGATTTAACAATTAAGAAAACAATATAAAAAGGGGAAAAAAAATCGCCCCCCAACCGGTGCCATTTTTTAACTGCCGGGAATGGCAGCTGAAAAGGGGTAGTCTCCCCCCTTTCATCTGCCGGAGATGGCAGCATAACTGGCCACCGGAATGATGTCATTCCTTCAGCCAATGTGGCACCGGTGGGGGGTCGGGTAAGGGGTGGGAATTTTTTTTCCTTTTTATTTTTATATTGTTTTCTTAAATTTTAAATCTTTTTTTTAAATTTAAAAGACAAGGGTATAAAGGTAATTTTGTCAACAATTTAACGGAGTTATTGAAGGGACCTTTTGTGCGTATTTTTGAAAGGTTGGGGACCCAGTGCGTTGAAAAAAAGGTTAGGGGCCCAGGCGATTCAAAGTGCAAAGGATGGGGACCTTTTGTGAAATTTACCCTTCAGAATATTACTTGTCATAACCTGTGTTACATTGGATCAGATTGTCTATGCAAAAACGGATATGGCAGCTCACTCAAAAGGAATTACTGCATTTATCATAGAGAAAGGAATGCCAGGGTATGTGCCTTCTGCTGACAGTGAAAATATTGAATGTGTCCTTTATCTTGTAAAATGCTGTCATAGTGGAAATCTGGGTCACTTATATGGCATCTAGGTTCTGCAGATAGGAAAGGAGCAATTCTGAAAGTAACTTAAACGAGGATAGCAATTTTAAATTTCTTTTCCTTATTTCCTGATCATGGTAAAAATGCAGATTTAGTACAGCCCAGAAACTAGACAAACTGGGGATGCGTGGAAGTGATACGTAAGTTTTATTTCTTGAACGATACTGTTCTGCTCTATTTTCTATTGCTATCTCAAATTTGATGATAGCTTACAGTGGGATGCTCTAAACTACATTGTAGGTGCGAGCTTGTCTTCGAAAGCTGCTTTGTACCTGAGAAGAACGTTCTGGGCAAAGAAGGGAAAGGTATCCATATCAACATGATGAATTACTACATAGATATGTTATTGGGGGTCGGGGGGGGGGGAGTTCAGTTCTAGTATCCAGGCTAGCATTTGAAAATCTCACAAATCATGTGTTCTTCCAGATTATCTATATATTGAACCAGGGACTAAATGATTGAGTATAACTAGATGGGTAAATGTAAAGTTGTTTGATTCGTTTCATTAATCCAAGTTATTTACATGCATGTTTGTTTGTGCTTCTACTTAAAAAGAAGCACCAATATATCAGCTTAAGAAAGAAGAGCTTCTTTTTAAGCCATTAGCTTCTTTAAGTAGAATCACAAAGAAACATGCATGTCTTGCTGTTTGTGTTTCTACTCAAAAAGAAGCGCCAATATATCTGCTTAAGAAAGAAGAGCTTCTTTAAGTAGAATCACAAACAAGCATGCCCATCTTGCTGCAGTATTAATTTACCATGCAGCATGATCAAAGGATAGATATTAAGGAAGGTTTATGTGAGGGAAATGATCTCTAGCAAGTCATTTGTCTGGGCTAGACTTTTTGTTAGAGTTAATAGTTTCCAAGTACTTGTATGCTTCTGATCCAGTGTTCAGGACGTATCAAGTCGCCTCAGCACCTCCCGGTTATCAAATTGAGTATATTATGACTATAAAAATTCATCTAGTCTAGAGCTGTATGTTAGGCTGTTGCCTAATCTCACATAGCTTTTTGGAAATCATTGGCTTAACATCTCCTTCCATTTTCTTGACAGAAGATTTGACCACAGTCCTTTCCCTGCTACATACAGTTTTAACTGACTCAAGAAAGATCTCTCTAACATGACTTCTCTATCTGCTTCAGGAGTTTATGTCATGATGTCGGGCCTAGACCTAGAGAGGCTTGTTTTATCAGCAGGACCCGTTGGACTTATGCAAGCATGTCTTGATGTTGTTCTTCCCTATGTCCGAGAACGAGAACAATTTGGCCAACCCATTGGACAGTTTCAATTTATTCAGGTAATTCATAGCATCATACGAAAAGCATCTTCGATTTTGCTTTTCGCAAGCTACTGTTCATGTTATTGTCCGGAAAATGCAGGGAAAGATTTCTGACATGTATACTTCATTACAATCTTCAAGGTGGGACATCTGAATTATGTTACAAGTTGACCTTTCATTTTATGGCCATGTAGCTTTAAGTTATTACATTTATTACAGGTCATATGTGTATTCTGTTGCAAGAGATTGTGACAACGGAATGATTGATCCAAAGGTGTGCCTTGTATCATTTTCTTCATTGCTAATCTGTAATTATTATTTTGTTCTTTGCATGGTTTTTGCAGCTTTACTTTGAAATTTTTAATGTAATACTTGATTTATTATTCATCTAAACATTTTGTTGTCCAGGACTGTGCTGGCGTTATACTGCATGCTGCTGAAAGAGCCACACAAGTTGCTCTGCAGGTGAAGGGATCTGCGGATCATGATATTAGTGAATGTTTGTCTAATTATTTTAAAGAAATTCTTGGGTTCAATATTTTCATTCCCAACTTCATTGCTGTCGTGGAAGATGCCATTTTAGCCAGTGGATTACCCCACTCCCTTCTTTATAAGAACTCAATTTGGTTTTCCTCCAGATCTAGAGGAAGAACCAATCAGTGTCTCCAAGATTGCTAGGAGTAATGTTGTGGCTTTCTGTGTTCTTTTCAGGCTATTCAGTGTCTTGGTGGCAATGGATATGTAAATGAATATCCAACTGGACGTCTCCTCCGTGATGCCAAATTGTATGAAATTGGAGCAGGCACCAGCGAGATTAGGCGACTTATAATTGGCCGCGAGCTCTTCAAGGAACAGTGAGGGTGAAGTTACTCCATACTCGGTCTCAGGCATGCATTTTCTGACGTTCTAGTATCAGCAGCTGCCCAATATCTGCTTCACAGCTCGGCTAACCCATTTTACACATGAAAAATTTTCTTTTGAAATCAAAAGAAAGCGCTAAGCAGATTTATTTGGAGTTACCTACGTCAATAAACTATAATTCAGATGGCAGCGAAGGATGTACTTGATTCAGTGACATACTTGATTCATGTCAATAAACTATAATTCAGATTTTAATGCCTGCCAAACAGGGTTAATCTCCCCCGGTGCTCCGGGGGCAAAACCAAAAGCTGAATGACAAGAATCATGTTGGCACCGTGTTAGCTCGGCTTGCCAGCACATCTCCTGACGTATGCAGAATATCATTTCTCCGTAAACCCTAAAACCAGTGATCGGACGCACATTCATTTACCTTGAAATTTAGCAAAAACCAAAAAGCATGCCAACTCTCGCGCGATCCTACTAAAACATAACTTAAAGCAATATTCTATAGTCAAGCCAATTGTTGTACAACGATGGTATGTTATCAAACACAAAGTCAACCCATAAAGAAACACGGTTCAAGAGCACGCCCACAATCTGCACTTGAACGCAGAAGACTTTTGAATACAATTATCAACATAAAAGGGCATTAATTTGCTATAACTTCAGATTCATTGACATTCTCCTTCTGCAAATCTTTTTCGTCTTCATCTTGTACACTTGAAGACTCACTAAATATGGGAGGAGATCAAATTCACAAATATGCACGCCTTCTCATTTTTCTCTACTGCATTGCTTTCTTCATTCTTCAGTGGCCCATAGCTAACTGACAAATTTCTCCATTCCTCTTCCAAGGACAAGTACTCATGGCGTGCCAAATATTTCTTAAGTTCAGCACGTAGGTTGCCAGAAGGCTAACGTCAAATTTTTATGATGTAGTTAGTTATGAGTTGTCAAGTAAAAAACCAAGGTTCATGCAATGTCAAACTTGCCAAAATCCTTCTTCTCACCGGAAAGGAACGTAGTTTAGAATCTAAACACCAGATATGGAATTCAAAATGAACTGAATTTACATTATGACCAAAATAATCACAATTGGTAACATAATCATAGGGAAAGCCATAGGGAAAATGGTTAGCTTTAGCTGACTAATGGTGATAATAGAATTTTCGACAGTTTCTTTCATGATTCGTTTCCCTGTGGTTCATTCTTTGCCCATTAGATAGATGTCAAGCACTATAGCACGAATCTAAGTAAACGTCTATAAATTCTATTGGCTGTGGATAGCTCAAGAGCAAACCAGCAAGCAGCGTGAATTGGGCACTAATATCTGTAGTTAAGGGAGATGAAGAAACAGTTACCTCTGATTTGCACTCAAGAGCCAAATGAAAGAAAGCATTCGACACAAAGTGCTTCCCTACGGACTCTGCCAACTTGATTTGACCAAGCCAGTAAGATGAAGTCTCAAGCGGATCAAACCTACATTTGCTGCACCTCTCTGCACTTAGGTAAGGCGTGCCAGACATCCTAGACTTGACAACGCAAGGCGATCTCACTGGAGTTTGAGGCTCCAAAAGATCTCCCTTTGGACAAATCTTCTCAGCTTTGCTACTTAACTTTTTGGGGAAACACACGCTTTTCTTCTTCGCCCGTACTGTGGTCTGCTCACCCAATTTCTTCGCAGTCACTGTCTCTGGAATTGCCTGGACATCTACAGGTGATTGAGTTTTAAGAAGTGGTTTTGCCGCTTTCTTGACCGCTGTAGATGATGGTTTGATGGTAGGCTTCTCAAGAACTGGTTTTGTGTGTATATTCGGATTCCTTGCAGTTCCAAATACTCGCTTCTGCCTGACATGCAGAAATCATTTTCCCCACAGACAAAATCACAGACACCATAAGGGCATTTAGAGATCATGAAGAAAAAGAACTTACCTCATAACGGGTGGACCCTTGGTATTCATACTCGCCTTTCTAGCCTCAGAGGTTTTCCTCGTCAATTTCGATTTTGTAGCTTGAGACTTGCCTGCAATTGTTACAACTGTAAATGTAAGAAGCTTTCTTGAAATTGCACTCTTCACATTCATAAATGAAGTGATTCTTTCCAGCAGGAAAAAAAAAGGAACGCAGAAGAAAGAGGAAACCTGGAAATGGTGTTGGATAAAGATCCATTAGAAAGAGAAATCAAATCCTGTGAAGAATCAAATTCTTCCTTCTATTTCTGAAAGTTTGAATCGAGAAAGGGCGGGAACAGGTTCTTTAGCATTAGCCCAAATAGGCTATTTTGGCCGAGTTTACGGCTAAGTACGGTCCAACGACCAACCCAAAAATTGAAATAAGGGATAATTGCATTGCTAGTCTCCTACCTCTCACTGCATAGAAAGTTGGTATCTAATGTTTCCTAAAGAGCAATTTAGTCATTATGAGTAATTATAATTGCACAATTAGTCCACCGAACCATATGTTGTGAAAAGATTTCTCACTCAAGAGTGTCTGGGCACTACCGTCAGTTGTTTTTCATGTACGCATTATGTAGAATTCACAATTATTGTAATTAAAAAAGAAAGATATCCGGTGAGAAATTTTCTTCTTGAGCCTTGTACAATTAATTATATATGTACTTGTTAAATATGACGTTGCTCATGTTAATTCTTAATATTTAATGGGAAAAGCAAATTAATTTATTGATATTCTTTGACACCCCTAATTAAATAGTAAATATTATGAAGTCATGTTTTTTATTTTGATTGAATCACATCACATATATTAATTTATTGTTAACATTACCACTGACATGCTACCAGTATAAATACTTAAGTTATATTTTTCAATATTATATAAACTTTTGTCATTTATACTCGGTCAAACAATTTACTGCTATATACAAATATATAACTAGTAAATAAATGTTTGCTCATTTTCTCAGAAAAAAAAAATGTTTGCTCTTTTCTGAGAAGAATAGATGTTTTTTCTTAAAAGTTAAAACCTAGATAATACTAGGTCAAGTTTTCTCATTCTATTTATTAACAATATCCGCAACATAATGTGATCCACTACAATCAACCATATTAATTTTAATCTAATATTCAATTTTTTTCCTTATTCTAGGTCGTGGTCGTATCAAGGAGAATTTAAGCAAATATCCAAAACTTGCAGGTAATTTTTAAAAAATTACATCTTAAGCAACTTTTACGAAAATATATTTTGAGCAGCGATGTGATTAATTATAATCTTATTTGCATTTAAATTTACCTAATGAGACATTTTTATTTGACATGAATAGGTAACATGCTTAGTTGACCATGATGTATTGGTTATTTGTGGACCATGATATCCGCTACTTGCATATACACAACTAATCTAAAATGGTCAATTAAGATATGTCACTAATTATTCATGTTAGATAAAAATATTTCCGTAAAATTACTCTAAATTTACCAAGCTGCCACTAGCAGTGGTGGTGACAGCGGATAGATCATTTAGAAATGATAAGAAGAGTGAACTCGAATAAAATAAATGGTTTTTAAAGAAATTACCATTAAAAATGATCATTTAGTTAATCAAATTATTAGAAGTTGCTATCTTGCAAATGGTGGGAGAGAGGACAAGTTGCTCCTTTATTAATTTTCGTATTTAAAGTCAAATTACGCAAAGTGTATATTATTATTTTTTTCAGTCAACAATATATTTATCATGTGTTTCCAATTTCATCAGGGACCTTGTTGTTAGAATCCTATTGGTTGGCCGCTAATTTTCAGTTAGTCTACGAGTCACTCAGTGGCTAATATTTGTTAATGAATTGTCAACTTTTTCTTGAAGGTAACGAATTGTTAACTTACTAAGGGAAATAGAAAAAATTTCAAGAGAGCCCCATTATTGGTCAATTGTCTCCCTTCAATCATTTTCATCATTTCAAAATACTTTTCTCTAATTCGAGTTCTATGCAGAAATATAATTAGAATGAAATTTCTACTGCCATCGAGATTATTTGACTAATATAACTAGTATGAACGTCCAAGTTTAACTTTCACTTAATTGTCAAACTGAAAAAAGATGACACAATGCATTAATAGTTCAAGGTCTAGTTCTTCAATTTAATCAAGCAAAAATATGGTGCTAGATATTATTTAAAAAAAAAAAAAACACATGTGGTTTCTTACACGTAGTGTAGGTGTTTGGCACTATTACTTATGGCACTAGAACAGCCCTACTTGGATGAATATAATTTAAGTAGCTTGGAGTAGAAGAAAACGTTAAGCACCTTTATGAAGATTGAAGAGCCATACATAACAAGCTAAACCAGGTCGTCGTGATTTTTGATACTGAATAGGAGGAGTATATTATATCATTGGGACACTACTAGATTAATTGGTACCACATATTAAGAGCAAAACTTACATTGAATAGTAGAACGATATAAATTAACATATTAAGTAATAGTAAAATTGACCTTTTTTTATTTATGAACTTTTATTTTAATAGATATTTGGTAAATTCTCTATTTTTTGCTTAGGATCCGTTTGGAATTATTTATAATTTATCTCATTTATAAATAAGAGTAATCATTATACTTTACTAGACAAGTGATAAGTACTACAATTCACAACTTAAAATGATTTGAAATACCCATCCCATCAATATCATTTGTCTAATTTAATAGCTTAAATATGTCATAAAAGGACTATCATTACTTTTATTTATAAATTAAACTAATTATAAATCAATCTAACCGGATTAATCAGTGTATATCCTAACTTGCAATGTAATATAAATATATGGCAGGAAAAGATTACTCTCTTCAACAATATTTTTAAATTTTTGAGGTGGTCTAACTTCATCTAATGGGGATGAGCCACCCGATCAAGTTGATGATTTCTCTTCTTTTGATGCCATATTGGCCACGGAATCCATCAAACAATGTCCTTTCACTCAGAAGTCAGTGCCCACAAATTAAAAATTCCCAAACTTTTCAAACAAATATGTATTTTAAAAATGGTTTGATCAAGTCATAATATTCCCATGTCTCTTCTTTTGCGCGTCCCTTATCATTTATCAAGTCAATAGCCGTGATCTGTCACTTCTTTTTTGTCTGGAATTAGAAATTATATAAACTTCTTCATTTTGTTCAGCTTCGTAAGCTTTCTTCTTCCTTTCAAAACTACTTTGAAAAGGTAATTAACTTCTTACAAAGCTTGCACCTAGTGGAGCGACGGGCCTCGCGAAATGGCTGGAGGAGGCTACGGAAGATCACTCGAGCAAACCCCGACATGGGCTGTTGCTGTAGTTTGTTTTGTTTTAGTTGCAATTTCTATTTTGATTGAGTACATCATCCATCTTATTGCAAAGGTATGCATGCAAGATCTTACATATATATAGTATATCCATTTTTCTTAAATTAATTAGTCAAGTTACATTTTGATTAGAGCCCATAAATTAACTTTTTTCTTTAGTAAGTACTAGAGGACGTTCCTAGTATTTTAATTGAAATGTTTCCGATCGACTTGTTATGTTTTTCTCTATTGCTTTACAGTTTTTGAAGTCAAGACACAAAAATGCTCTTTACGAAGCCCTTGAGAAGATCAAATCAGGTATTAAAAAATTTATAACCAGAATTTTATTTATGAATGTTCGTCTTTTTAAGTATAGATTATTAATTTTGTCAATAAAATAGTGTTTTTAATTTGATCCATTTTGTTTTGGTGGGGTTAAGAATTGATGCTGCTGGGATTTATATCCTTGCTTCTAACAGTAGCACAGGATCCAATTTCAAATATTTGTATTTCTGCAAAGATTGGAGCAACGTGGCACCCTTGCACTAAAAAGCAAGAGAAGAAGAAGTATGGCACTGAACCAGAACATCGTCGGAAACTTCTCGTGTTCAGTGATGGCGGTGGTGCACGACGGGTGCTAGCTGCCGTTGGTGAGGACAAATGCGCACCCAAGGTAAGAGTAAGACTATTCATAACTATAGTTTCGTCTGCTCTTATACCATGCTTTTGACTAATTATGATTTGCATTAATTGCAGGGTCAAGTACCTTTCGTGTCAGCATATGGTATTCATCAGCTGCACATTTTCATCTTCGTTTTGGCTGTTTTTCATGTCCTTTATTGTATACTCACTTTGGCTTTGGGAAGAACTAAGGTAATAATTTTGATTCATCCTCTACATCAAAATGGTACTTCTAAGAATTCGGAGACAAATATGTCTATGCAACCGCATGGTACCTCCGAGCGGCCCCATGGGCCCCAATGTGCGGCCGTGTAGTAAGCGCGGCCGCACTGTGTGTGCGCGGTCACACAGGCCGTGTGGCTGCACATTGAGGTCCATGCGGCCACATAGAGGTACCATGTGGCTGCATGGACAGATTTGTCTTTGAATTCTGGAAACAGATCTGTCTTCTTAGAAAATCTATGCATCCAAAGCATAAAATGTTCTGATTGTACACATTATATGATGAACGGATTAGTTACTTAGATGATAACACCATCGATACAATTTATTTTTTCCCTATAACTAATCAATATATGGGGAATATTTATGACTTGGCTGACATATACTTTGAAAAATTTTCTTGGTTTCAGATGAGACGTTGGAAATCATGGGAAAAGGAAACACATACAATCGAGTACCAATTCTCACACGGTAGGATTAACATGTCGTTTTTGAAATAATACAATCCTGTTTTACATACATACATATATATATATATATTCAAATTCGTTGCAGATCCCGAGAGATTCAGGTTTGCAAGAGAGACGTCATTTGGAAGAAGGCATTTGAGCTTTTGGAGTAAAACACCAATTTTGTTATGGATTGTAAGTAGTTTTTCATTTCTAGAATCTTATACACGTATACTGCCATTCAACCATTCGCATTCTATACACTACACTTTTTTTTAGTACAAATTGCAAATTGTAGGGTAGGGATATGGTGACTTAAACTCAAACAATATACTACTGGACTGAGGTCTCTACTATTTGGACAAATCCCCTAGGTCACTTGTGAAATAAATTTTGCAGACTTATAAAAATCTTAATATTGGAATATAAAAAGTTCCCTTGTCCATAACTCACGCAGCCAAAGCATGAAATTAAACATACGTATAGCCAATAATTAACGCAATCTATTCATTGCACCTTCAAAAATATATATATATATATATATTGCAAGAATACTTGGCGGATGTGTTCGATAATCAAGACTCACATTGATAAAGTCATAAGGCAGGTCATGCAGAAATTTAATTTTATCTATAAAAAAAATGGATTAAACCAATATATATATTAAAATGTCATATTATATATAAGATAACTTAAACCTTTAAAAATGTTACAAATATCATGATTTTTGTCAAATATTAATTAATGACATTGTCTAGCTCCTCTTTGAAAATGCCCATATCTTAAATTGATTATTATAATTGAATGTGAAAAAGTTGGATCAATGCAAGTCACTACTGTATGATGGATATGTATTAACTAACTAATAAACATAATCAGAATTACAGAAATAATATGTGTACATTAGTAAATTCTTTTATAATCCACCTATATGATACACGTGTTTATTCTAATATTCTATTTACCGCATGACCCTATATTATTTCAATATTATATACAACGTAACAATGAGGTGTAAATTATTAATTGAATTGAAACACAAAATATGCTACATTTTAGGAAGGCCATTTCTTAGCATTACCTGCATGATTTCATAATACATAATTATTACACGAATTAATTACCTTTTATGAGTATACTTTCAAAAAATTTACTTCTTATGAGTAATATTTTTCCCCAAATTTCAGGTTTGTTTCTTCAGGCAATTCGTCAGGTCTGTCCCAAAAGTAGATTATCTGACCCTAAGACATGGATTTATTATGGTAATTGGTTTTCTATAATTACCCTTTTTGCTTTTAATATATGATGATAGTCTTTTGGTCCGAGAGTACTATTTGATTTAAATAAGTAGTAATTTCTGAATTTATGTTATTCTCAGGCACATCTGGCACCTCAAAGCCATGCAAGATTTGATTTCCGGAAGTATATCAAAAAATCATTGGAAGAGGACTTCAAAGTAGTTGTGGGAATTAGGTTAGTCCTAATTATTGAATTATTACTTCGTTTAACAAACTAAAATATCAAAAAGAAAAAAATATATTTTATTATCTTTTTTTTTTAAAAAAAAAACTTAATAATCATGATTGTCTACATGCTTCATCATGGACACGTCGAACCAGAATCGTCTTTTTTTTATTATTATTTTAATACAATGTTAAATTGTTAAAAGAGCTTTAAAAAAAAAAACATATATACATTATTTGTTTATAATATTTACTGCTTAACTAACACTCTAATATTGGGTTGATGCCAGTCCACCAATCTGGTTTTTGGCTGTGTTGTTCCTGCTATTCAACACTCATGGTAAGTAAAAATAAGCAATCAAATGCTATATAATATAAGCACTCATTTTACCAATTCAACTTATAAGTTGATTAATTTATTTTTAGGTATGATAATCCTAATCAACTCACTGTCATGCTTGAATAAGAGATTTTGTATGTATCACATTGCACAAGAGTACACGTAAAAATTATCATTTTCATGAAAATTATTGACGTTTGAAATATTCCATTCATTTCAATCAAATCAAATATGAAAGGCATTTCTTAAAGTCAAAATATTCCTTAGTCTTGACCTTCGTTACCATTTGAGATGGAATGGGATGGAATGGAATTCGACGAGACCAACTTTTACCTTTTAACTTCCTTCCCAAAAAAATTAAAAAAAAAAAAAAAATTTACCTTTTACCTAATGGGAATTAATAGTAATTACTATGGACCCCACTTGGTCATAGGTCGCTTTTTGTGAAAATAGAATTAACATGTGTAAAATAGTTTTTTTTTTTTTTAACGTTAAATCAGACAGTAGAGAAAAAAATAAAATCTCTGAAAATTTAATAAAATAAAAAATAATTTAGGTCAAATACATTGTTTCTGGAGATTCCTATGACTAAGATTTTATATTTCTTTGGACAGGCTGGTATTCATATCTTTGGCTACCATTTATTCCATTGATTGTGAGTAATCAATTTCTATGTATCCATCTCAAGAATAGACCTTTTTTTTCCCCATTTTCAAAATTTATTAATTTTGATAATTACCAAACACAAAGTATAACTACCTGTTAATACAGATCATATTACTAGTTGGGACCAAACTCCAAGTTATAATTACTAAAATGGGGCTAAGAATCCAAGAGCGAGGCGAGGTTGTTAAGGGCGTACCCGTTGTTAGGCCTGGAGACGACCTCTTTTGGTTCAACCGTCCTCGTCTCATTCTCTACCTCATTAATTTCGTCCTCTTCCAAGTAATTTCTTTTTTCTTTCTACCTTTATGTAGTGTTATTTTAGAGCTTGTTTGATGCTTTTTTTTCCTCTTTTTTCCACTAATTTATAATTTTATCTACCACTGATTTGACATTTGATTTGAATACTATTTAATTACAACTACATATTTTACACTTTTTTACATTCCCAATACACATTTTTCCTCTCTCCTTCTCCCAATTTTTTTTAAAAAAAAGAGCGTCAAACAACCACTTAATGTATTAATTAACTATAGTATATTCTAAACTAATATTTTTCACCATTGTAGAATGCATTTCAACTGGCCTTCTTTGCATGGAGCACAGTAAGTCAATTACAGAAATTAAGCTTAATCAATAATTATAATCAACTTGATTAATTTAGACTGACTATTTCTGGTTGATTACAGTATGAATTCGGGTTGAGATCTTGCTTTCATGAACAATTCGAGGATATTATTATTAGAATCTCGATGGGGTTCGTATATTTATCTGTTCTTTTCTATAAATTAATTATTATATTTATATCTCATTGTTAATGTTTGACTTAATATAATCTTTTTAAAAGTAATTAATCACGTTTTAATTATTGATTGCTTGCAGGGTTCTCATCCAGATTTTGTGTAGCTACGTCACTTTGCCGCTCTATGCCCTTGTAACTCAGGTAAGAAGAGTTTGTAGGGGAAAATATTCTAAATAAAAATACTAAAAAATAAAAATAGGGGTCCGAAATAATTATTCACATCCCAAATTTACAGTCCAAATTTTCTATTTGGGTTGTCCGAAATATATAATATAGTATAATTTTTCTTTTTGGTTGTCCCAAATATATAATATATTACTTTACTTATCTTACATTATATCTATTAAGTTTGAATTTTAATTATTAAATAAGGGTAATTTAGGAACACGGACCATAAAATATGTCTTCTCGATACATTTCTTAATTTGTATGAAAAATCAAAGTAGACTATATATTTGGGACGGAAATAGTAACTAATCGACCCCTGCAATACTTCATTTGTCTAAAATATTGAATTTGATGAGGACCCCTTGTGTGCCACGTAATTATGACCGAGATTGATATGAAAATCATACATAACAATTAGTCAGAAAATAATTGAATATATATATACACATATTTTGGCAACTTATTTTTTGTACGTCTAGATGTACTTGAAATGGCTTTTTAACTATTTTGTGTACCGTATATTCACTAATAATTGTATAAACAGATGTGATCAACAATGAAGCCAACCATATTCAACGAAAGGATAGCAGTGGCACTCAGGAACTGGCACCACACGGCAAGAAAGCACGTCAAGCAAGCGAAATCGGGCACCGTAACGCCAATGTCAACCCGACCTACAACGCCCATCCATGGCACGTCCCCTATCCATCTCTTGCATCATTACAAGGGTGACATGGATATCGACAGTACTCTCCAGCTCTCCCCACGGAAATCCAATTACGATACAGATCACTCAGATAATGAAAGATCGCCTTCTCCCACACGATTCCACCAAAGCGGCGGACCATCATTTCACCAACAAGACATTGAGCTAGGATCACAAGCCATTGGTGCCAATGCCCGGCTTTCTTAAGGGATTAAAATATTAAACAACAAAAAGAAATATACTTAAAGAGGATTTGTACCTAAGTTTTTTTATGATAGTAAGAAAGTTCGAGAGAATGGAAATTGGAGGCCACTCCTCATTGCATGCATGATTTACTCAAGGAGGAGTTGAATGCATCATTTGATTAAGCAATGGAAGTCTCAACCACTTGATGTTCAATCTATTCCTAACTCTTTTAGTCATTTAAGAAAAATAGAACTTTTGAAAATGAAAACTAGGACTTCTCTTTCGACCCAATTTTGACCCCGTGCTGAAGAATATTCCAGAGATGGGCCTCGTATATATATTGGCCCAAAGATAACATTGGGCCTTGTAAGATCCAAAACTGGTGGGGCCCAGCCCAATTTTTCCCACCGCTGTCCCCGTCTCCTAGTCTTGATACTTATAACTATACAGTACGTCACTTTTTAAGCACAACTAAACATACACTAAAATTTAACACATTAATTTATTTCTTGTCGAGACTTAAAAACAACTTTTTAGTCGATTTCGAGCAAAGATGCATGATTATGACAACTGAAATAATTAGAACTGGTAGCGTAGAGGAAAAACTGTTCCAAGCTTGATGCAATGAGTGCATGGTCTCATTGTATTGGTACCACTACCATCATTGATTGATTAATTTTGAGTAATATCTCGTTCCTAAGTTTGTACCAAGCAAATGACAGTTCATCAATCATTCATGCACAGTCCACAGACATATCTTTTCTTTCACAATAATTCCCTTAACGCCCAATTCTCCTGTTTTTGTTGCACTTACAAGCAAACTATATATATAAACTAGTGTATACATACATGCATACATACAAGCAACTTTACCCCCATAGAAAATGCGACAAATCTTTACAAAATATATTCTTCGGCATTCAATTATTCAATCAAGTAGGTACAATAAAAATAGATATCTACAACAGTAACATACAGAGATAATTTTGTCATATCAAGTACTAGGTAACAAGAAACTAATATCGACATAGCTGCTTATGTTGTTGCTATAGCTTTAAAGATTATAAGTGTGTTACAATTTGCAGTATCTAGAAATAATTGCATGTTTTCCTTTATAATTAATTTAGTTTATTAATTGCTAAAAAGGTACTCTTAATTGGGGAAGATGAGAAAAATTAAGATTTTTCTATCAGCACATAAACTAAAATTGCAACATCTCACCAATATTGATTCGTCAGGTTTTCTAACTAAATTAACACTTCACCAAACATTTTCTTTGGTCTTCATCTATAAAAACCCCATTCCCTTTCACCTTCAATGAACCATACAACATTGTACTCCAAGCAATATCTCTATAATTCCCACAAAAAAAAATTGGCTCAAGAAAAGATGGATAGCTTTCCATCCTCTCTTTTTATCTTTGCACTTCTAGCCGTTTTGTCGAAAACCATAGCTCAAACATCGGCACAGGCACCCGCCCCAGCCGGTCCGACCAATATTACGCAAATCCTCGAAAAGGGGGGCCAGTTTACGACGCTGATCCGGCTCATAAAGACCACACAAATAGCTGATCAGATTAACAATGCACTCAACAATTCAAACCAGGGGTTAACTTTTTTTGCACCAACAGATAATGCATTTTCCAACCTCAAATCAGGAACCTTAAACTCCCTAAATGATCAGCAGAAAGTAGCATTGATTCAATTTCATATTTTGCCTAATTTTCTTTCAATGTCACAGTTCCAAACTGTTAGCAATCCATTGAGGACTCAAGCGGGAAACAACAACCCTGGACAGTTCCCTCTCAATGTCACTACTTCTGGCAACCAAGTCAATGTGTCCACAGGTAAATTAAGTACTTCCTTTTCGCGATATTATATTTTTGGTACTTTAGAATGTCTTGATCTAAAAGTCTAAGCAGTTAGATCAAGCCATAAATCTACTATCTTCAAACACATGTATATTTTCATTTAATTCGGTAGAGAAAGACTTGAATTCAAGAAATTTTTCTGGGTCGAGATCATGTTAATTTATAAGTATAACTATTACATCAGACTTAAATTATCCATTGAATATCTGCAGGAGTAAATGACGCGACAGTGGGTGGCACAGTTTATTCAGACGGCCAATTGGCAGTGTATCAAGTAGACAGTGTGCTTCTTCCAGCGAATATTTTTGCTCCTCCGTCTCCGACCCCGGCCCCAGCACCATCTTTGCCAAAGCCAACAAAGAAGACTCCAGTGGCCGACAGCCCCACGGCGGGCGTCAACGCTTCCCGTGGAGTTGGCATTGCCATGCATGGAATTCTGCAGGTGATGGCCTTTGGAGTTGCTATGGTTGCAACACTTTGGTTGTGACACTAGAGGTATAATGTTGTACAAAATGAGTGCCTTCGAATAATTGCCACCTCTTGGGTCCAATTCACTTCACATTTCTTGTGATTAATTTTTGTAAGGTTGAGAGTCAATTTTGTTCCTTCCCTTTTTCTTTTTACAAATTAATTGTTTTTGCTATTATATAATGTTGATATTTGTTCTGTTATGTGTATCTTGGTATTCTGTACTATAGTATTTGTATCGATTGGTGCGACAAATCAATTATATTCCATTGGTTGATGATTGAATTTGATTAATTACTCCATTAGTTATTCACTAACTTCTGGCTATTACAACTATCTACTCTTATAGTTGTCTCTACTATCATAACCAAAAAAGAGCACATAAAAAAATGAAAAATAAAAAATACATGTATATATTTTTTATTTTACTTCATTTCGTGAATTCCATTACTGGATTACGAGAGATACAGGTTACAAGAAGATTTTGAACAAAACACAGATTATTAGTCATTCATACAAATGATTGATGACATTGAAATCAATTAAATTGTAGCAACAGATGAAGGTCTCTGAAATCTGCACACTTTGCAGGCAGGCGAGTAGAGTGATGGAGTCTGATACTTATCTTCCCCACCCATCATAGGCATTGGCACCCCTTTCTTGACAGGACTAATATATCCAGGCCTGTAAGTTTTTCCAAGAATTCCCTCAACTAAATCTGATAAATTGAAGAACCTAAATTGTATCTCCAAATGAGCAAAAGAATCATCTTTTGGTATCTGATAGTTATGAATCTTGCTTTCCTGTTCACCAATTGGGGTAACTCTTATGTCCATTTCCACTAGGCCATCAACTGTCACTCTTACAGTGTTGAGATCATCGGTTCTCTCGATTATTGTTACTCTTTTTTTACCGTAGAGTTTGCGTTCGGCTTCTCCGTCTGTGGGAATATCTATTGTCTCTCCGTCCCATTTGACGATGAGCGCATCCACATTGTTGTCCCAATGTGGGATTCTCTTGGCAGCAATGACAAGTGTGTGAGTGTCGAACATGACAGAAAGTGCTTGTACCCATGTGAAGTCTCGTGTCCTCCCCGCCGGCCTAGTCCCAATGAAATGCGCGTTGATATGAAGGTTTTCGTCTGAGACAATGGCGAAATCATGCCCTTTAGCTCCGTGGAAGTAGAACATGACACCATCACCTCCAACGAAGCGTGGATCATAGCATAGAGAACCATAGCCATTGCATTTAGGCTTTCTCCCTTGAAAAGGAAATTAGTAAACATCAGATAAAATATAAATGATAAAGCAAAACTATGCTCCATGATAAAGTAGGGGCTGACTTACACTTGCAAGTGACTTCACATTTGCTGCTACAATCAATAAAACAACCCTTCTGCTTCTTGTTCTTCTTGGGCTTCCTCTCTGGACACTGAGCTGGGCATGTGAGGGTCTTGTAATGGCAGGCTCCCCGAGCTTTGCAGAAAGCCCGTTCCTGCCCTGTATTTGGCAGCGGACGAAGTAAATCATAATTAGTTGAAGCAGCATCGGTTGATGGTTTTTTGCCATTGCCATTTCCATTGCCACTGCCTCGGTTGCCATTTCCATTGCCATTGCCTGAGTTACCGTTACCATTGTTATCCCCCACATTGCCATTTCCATTGCCCGGGTTTCCATTGCCATTTCCTGGCTTCCCATTGCCATTATCGTTGCCATTACCATTGCCCTCGTTGCCATTTCCATTACCATCGCCGCTGTTCCCATTTCCATTGTTGTTCCCCTTGTTGTTATTGCCATTGCTATTACCCTCATTGTTGTTGCCATTGTTGTTGCCCTGGTTGCCATTTCCATTGCCGTTCCCTTGGGCCAAAACGGTATGGATTTCCATGGAGACGAACAGGAGGAGGAGGGCCACTGCTATGCACAGCCTCCTTACAGCCATCTCTACAACTTTTTCCTCACAATTCTTCGACTCACTTTATGATTATCGGCTAATTGATACCGTAACAAAAAATGAATGACCACATTGACGGCCAAAAGGGTACTTATAACCAGGAGGAACTTTACCATGGACTGGAGTTTGGCTTAATCTATGGGAGTTAACTTACTTCCATTAACAAACAGCTAAAAACAGCCATATGTACAAGATATTTTATTATAATTTGTGGGGTGGGAGGTAGGGGAGGTGCTTTGATTGTTTTTAAGAAGAGAGAGTCAGATCATATTCTTCTTGATTTCACCATAAGAAACTCCATTTGACAACAGCATCATTCTTTTTCAAGTTTTCTTTTGTCATCAAATTTTATTCACTGGACTTGGTTTGTAAACTTCATATGGTTCATAAACTTGAAATATTTTGATCCATTTCTCACCAGATTACTGCGTTGTCCTGAAAAGTACCGCCTAGTACTAAGAAAGTACGAAAGAAAAATGAGGTTGGGAAAAAAAATGTTTATTATTCAAACGGTATAGAATCGTATGCAAGTATGCATATGCGTACTAAACATGTTTATGCGTCAAAGGTGTGAACTCATGCCAGAGCCAGGCAATGTTAAAATTGCTGTACGATGTAAAGCAATGTTTCAACCTTAAGCAAAACCTAGCAAATTGCAGTTAGCATGTAGTGCAAGTTAAGCAAAGGAAGAAGACAGAATAATGAAGAAAAGAGAGCACATGGCCAATGCACCCTTCACCTTCGCCATTGCACTTGTTTTTCTGCCATGTCAAACTGCAATTGCGTGAATATATCAAATCAACAAACGAGGACAAACTTGTGTAGTTGAGTGCGGCTAAAGGGCTAAAGTTGTTACAACTTGTGGATCTATCTTTAAGACGAAAACATTATTGATGTAAAACTACTTTTTTAACAAGTTCTATAAGATGAATCTTAGTTAAAACTGACTACTTTTGAAATTGACAGCCACGAGATGGTGACTCATTTAAGTATATCAATTCATTATCAGTGCGTTCTATTTGGTCTTAACTTGACCGTTGCTGACTGAAACTTGATGAACTTTGATTCTATATTATTCTTATAAGACTTAAAATCCATCTTATAAAGTCAACATTTCTAAGATGAATGACATCACCTTTTTCTTTTAACTTTTTAATTTCTTATTTACAATATAGAATTTATCTCTTAAACAAATTGTACCTTTCTCCATGGTTAGAGTCTTAAACTCATTGACGCGGCGTAAATTATTCTTATATTTTCAGTTAAGCGTGATTTAATGAATGATTAACTTTGAGATCATGAAATGACTAATTTACAACAGATTAGTAAGGTCAACAGCTTATAAGATCCTCCACCACATGACTGATGCATCCACACGCAGTCTCTGTTCACACTTGGTTTTCATTTTACTAATTTTGATTAAACGCCAGACATCTCGCGTGTGAATAGAACTGTTCATTTTACAATTCCAACTCATGCAGGTATTATATCACAAACTTCTCTACCTGACATAAAACACATTTTGAGTGTGATAAAATCATTTTGAAATCAACTTATTCAAATAAAACTTCATCATCATTCTTCACCATTTTGCTATGCCCCTTTGCAGAGCAAGACTTAATCTCCGTCTATGAACGAGACTTAATAGCTGGAATGTGCATAAAACTTTCTCAGTGCCAGTGAGTTAACAATGAGAACTCTATGACTATACTATGGAGATTGAAGAAATGGAAGGGGCATAAAGTTGGTTGAAGAAATACGGGGATGCAACCGTTTCCATCTTTCTCGACAAGTATTCCAGAGATCCTCAATGTTTGTAGCAACACATTCCTTGACTCGTCCCAAACGTTCTTTATTCATGCATAAGTAAAGTTTCAAGTTTTAGCTACAAGCTAAACATGCTCTTTCAGCCTCCTGCGGTCACTTTTGCAGGTCCAATTTCATTTAATCATATTCATTTTTAGTTAGCGTCTATCTACATGCTAACAGGCTAACGGGGAAACATCTGTTTCCTAGAAAAAATAATTAAGGGTGCAGCCTTTGACAACAAAAATATATAAATTGAAATTTAATCGCATGACTAAACAAGGTTTGTAAAGCAGAGAACCATGAACTGCTAATACCATGTACAAAGGAGATCCAATTTGAAAGAAGCTGAATGTAGAGAATTTCTGCCAGCAATTGTCCAACCTTCAGGATTTAATACCTACCGAAATACACTAACTTTAACAATGAAAAACCCACCCAAAAAAAAAAAAAGGCTCCTGGGAGGGGGAGGGGGGGTAAATGAATTTACCATCTGATGATGTATTGTTCTTTCTCCTGTCAGTGTTGATATATTGGAATGTCGTACGTTGGTGGCTCGGAAGCGTGTTGATCATCAGTGGATTGGGTGATGCTGCCACCCGAAGCCTCTTCACTTATGTCACTTGCCATCTTCAAGAAGTAACTATGCCTGCAGAAATGGGAATGTAAAAAATAGACATCGGTAAATTGTCTGTTTAACACGTCTAGGTATACCATCTAGTATCAGCAGTCAATTCAGGGTGAAAAGCAGTTGCTAGCAAGTTCCCCTGCTTTACTGCAACAATAACTTTATTATCGGACGCGGAATTCCCCTGGGGTGGAAAGAGAAGATGTTAATTGATGTGGGCCATAAAAAATAATCAATAAATATTATCATAACAAAGACTGTCAATGATTAAGCCATCATTTTACAAGAGCTGTAAGAAACACAATGGAAGTGAAGGCATGACAGGCCTATACCTCCATTGTGAGAAAGATGTCCACTTGCCACTACATGTTTTACTTTAATAGAGTAAAAGAGCACGAGTTTATTTCCCTTCTGCATCTCACACGCTAAAAACCAGGCCACCTAAAATCTTTTTACAGGTAGGAATTTTTAGTACAGCTTCCACTAGGAAGTTAATTGATAGAATTTTGAAAAATGGATTATCCCACACCAAAATAGTAGTGAAACAAATTGGATATTCTACTTCGTGCACATAGAAAAATAAGTGGTGATGTTGAACTGACATTTAAAGCAGGCAGCTGATAAATTGCAGCAGTCTCCGGCTATCTAAAAAACTTTTACTGTTTTGAGTTCTTATATAATTGTTATACCATATTACTACCTAAAAAAGTATATGCATTGATGGTAGATGTTGAACTGACAGTTAAAGCAACTGATAGATTGCAGCAGTCTCCTGCATGCTACTGAAAAATATGTTACTGTTTCGAGTTCTTATATAATTATAACATATTCCTACATAAAAAAATATGCATTGCACACTACCATGTAGAACTATAGATTCAAATGCATGAATTCATGGAACAGAAACCAACTAAAACAAACAATCACAATTACTGCACCATAAGGATATTAAGAAGTCTTCTGGAAATCTATCATTACCGAACAATAGGTAAAGGTAGCATATAACTTCTTAAGAAAAGCTTAACCTAGCATACAAGATGTTTAATACAACAAATGTCATCAACTAATGAAAATAAGTAGGTAAAAGCATACCACTTGGTTTTCACTAGGAGAGTAGACAATTTTGTCAGATGGAGCAGGAAAATCCGCCAATACTTCTACTTCTGGGCCTACTTCAAGGATTGCTGGGGCGCGTATAAAAACCCCACGGAAACTGGGAGGCCCTCCTTCTTTGGACGCAACTTTGGGAATCAAAAGCTCCGCCTCAAAGCTTTGAAGCTGAGAAAGTTTGTTTTGATCAGAAATTCAGAATACTGGTGGCATTAGTAACAAACTCAAACCATAAACGTAAGCTGTTCTTCAAAAAGGTATTCTCCAAGAAAATATTTCGTGTGCAAATTAATCCAAGACACACTCAGACACATCACAAATGTGCCTAAAATAAAGAAAAAGCGAATTTATCTTCAATTTTAGGACATGAATTATTCATCACTATCCCTAGTATTATTCCATTATTATCCGTAAAAAAATTTCCTTTATAATAGAACTTGATAATGTGTTCTGACATCAAATGTACAGCAACTGACAGGAAACACCATTAGCCACAACAGGTCATGAAACAGTTTTTCTGTAGAATTGGCAGTTGCATTTTGCCTTCACTCTTCACTCGAATAGTAATATTAGAGTTAAGGTAGAGAAAATGCTAGTAATACCTGACTGCCAAAGAAGTTTCGGTGAACCATACAGTCAAGGCCACCTACTAATTCCTGCCCTCCAGTTTTCTGCCCTGAAAGGAATGCACATGAAGTTAAAAAAAAATTACGGGTCATCTATTCACTTAGTTCATGCTGTTCAACAGTGTTACAGTGATACTTGTAGGGGTATGGTAAACTCTGATCACCAGTTAGACGTCGGAAAGATAATGAAGGGTCTTACCCTTTATAAAGAACTGTGCAAATTCATACAACTCTCTAACACAAAAAGGAAAAGGACACCGACCTGTGGCCTTGTTGGCCAAGAAAATTAGACCAGCACATGTCCCCCAAACCGGTTTCCCCATTTTTACAAACTCGCGCAGAGCAGGAAACTGCAAATGTTACAAAACCTAAGTTCCAGAATTTCAAACAACCTTCACATAAACACATATGTAGCATAATAGTGAGGACAGCAGAACTGAATTTCAGGTAAGAGTCATTATTAGCATATGGGCTACTTGGCTTCTCATAGCTATCAAAGCCTATGGATTAACTTGATTCCAGATAACTTGATCGACGAATATCAATTTTCCTTCTATGATATGAAGGAACCACTCGTGCATATTATGGCATGATTCTATTCCGAGGTTGAGGGCTGTTTCAAACATGTAAAAGTTAACAGAATTTGTGTAGCTTCAGAAAAATGTCAATGCTGTAAAATAAGCCTATTTCAGATCGTAAAAGGAGCAAGATTTTGAAACTCCTTGCCAAGACCAGAGAACAGGTGGCCTTCCCTATTTAACATCAATTTCTCTACATTCTGCATTGAGTTTCAATTTGAGTGCAGAAATAATCAAAAGAAAACATACAATATTATGGTACTCAGCAAGCTTCGCCATGGTAGTGCTCTCGCCTCCGGGAATAATAAGGGCGCCAACACTCTGCAGCTGCTCTGGCTTCCTTATAGCAACCCCTTTCACTCCCAGCTTTCTCAAAGCTACACCATCCGCACACAAACTCACTTAGTACATACAAATGAAGGGAAAAAAAAATCTTGGAAAAAACTAAGAACCACAGTTTTACATTCTTACACAATACACATGCGAAATCATACTCAGAATCAAAATCAGCTATCGACTGCCCCGATTTCCAATAGGGTTAGACTACAAATTCTTGAATAACTAAAAGATGACTCTACTTTCTATTTCCACTAAAAAAATGGCGAAAAACATTTTCTTAAGAACGCGTACATGGGTATATGTAGAAAAGGAAGAATACCTGCTATGTGTTCGTTGAAAGACCCCTGTAAAGCAAGAACCCCCACGGCCATTTTACTAAACCGCACACGAAAAAGTAGAGGCAGGGATTCACGAAAAGTTAAAGGGTTTTTGATTGAGAGATTACAAGAATCGTGTCCTAGTTTGCTTCACTGGAAAATACGAAAGTGGTAGCCGCATGTAAATTTCTGGTTTCGCCGCCACATATTGTTGGATACTCGGTTAGGGGACCCAGGAATCCTCTCCGCTTTATGTTGTAAGTGAAATTAATTTGCGGTCACTGAACTTTCAGTGAAAACTCAATTGAGTCATTAAGATGTAGTTTATTTTTATTAGGTTATCAAACTTTAGCATATTGCTTTGTAGCATATTGTTCTAAAATTTAATACCACCTAAATATAATGATCATCACCATTTGTTATGATAAATAGCACTACTCTCCTTATTACTATCCTTTATTGATTGTTATCACAAGGGTTAATTTTGCAAATCGTCCCCAACCTTTGGGTTAAGAACCATTTTCATCCACAATCTTTTTTAAGACATCCCACAGCCCTCAACCTTTAAAAAATGCACACAAATAGTCCTTATTTCTAATGTTCAGAGAAATTTTTATCAAAATAACGATTATACCCATAAACATTTTAAACTTTTTTTAAAATGTTTAAAAATAATAAAAAACAAAAAAAAACCCACCCCCACCCCATCCCATCCCATCCCATCCCATCCCCACCCCACTTGTACTGCTGGCGGCCAAAAAGCGGGGTGAATCCCCCTATTTTGTGGCCATTTCCGGCAACAAAATGGGGGGGGATTCACCCCCAATTTATGCTGCCATTTCTGGCAGAAATAGGGGGTGAATCTTCCACATTTTGCTACCAGAAAGGATTCACCCCCAATTTTACTGTAATTTCTGACAGCAAAATGCTACTATTTAGCTGCCATTTCCGGCAGATATGGAGGGTGAACCCCCCCCATTTGTGTTGCCATTCTGGCAGCACAGATGCTGCAGGAAATAGCAGCCATTTTCCTGCCATTTCCGACAAAATGGCAGCTGCCACTTCTGGCAGCAAAATGCTGCAGGAAATTCCTGTAGAAATGGGGGTGAATCCCCCATATTTTGCAGCCGGAAATGGCCGCAAAATGAGGGGGATTCACCTCCCTTTTGCTGCTATTCTGGCAGCACAAATGCTGCCAGAAATGGTAGCCAAATGGCTGCCATTTCCAGCAAAAATGGGAGGATTCAGCCCCATTTATGCTGTCATTTTGGCAATACAAATGCTGCCCGAAATGGCAGCCAAATGGCTGCTATTTTCAACGGCCGGCAGTATTGTCGGCGGCAAGAGAGACGTGGGGTGGGTGGGTTTATAATTGTAACTTATTCCAATTAATCTCTTTCAATCCTTAACCTCTTTCAAATGGAAAATAGAAAAATGTAATGCTGGATGATGTTAGTGAGATTGTTATTTATAATTGTCCTAAAGTTGGTATGAGCTAATTAGTAGAGATAAACTTTTCTTGATTGTAGGCCAATAAGATTAAACTACTTTTTTTCTACATAACTTTTATATCTATGACGCCGTGATGCGGTGCGATAATATATGTTGTGTAAGGTTGCATTCAATAGTACAGTTTGATTTGTTAGAGAGGACTCGATCATATTAATTTGTGATAATATAAATTATTAACAACTTACATAAAAATACATTGTTGAGTTAATTAATCAATCCAGCTAGTCCATTAAAAAATTATGGTCCTCAACCTTTGATCATGATTTCACTGGCATAAGCATTCGATCTTGAATTCCTTCATGTTTACTAGACTATTATTTAATGCTCTTATTTTTTATGATGACAGTATATTCTAAATAATATTCCTGATAAATATAAAAGAAAGCAAAATGGATATATCTTTCTGAAGAACCAATAACTATCAAATGGAAGTAATATGTTTGAGATGGCACATTACTACTACTTTTTTTTTTTGCAATGCTCGTCGAAAAAAAAAAAAGAAAACAAAAAAGGAAAACAAAAAATTTGTTGATGAAGATGGAGAATATCGAGTCGTTATTAATTGCATCTGATGTGAACCATTCTACGACGGATCTGCGATTCCTGTCTGTTGAATACACGTAAATATACGCGCAAACAATAACGGATGGGTTGAGTATCTAAGCTGAAAAAGGAAAGAAGGTGCAAAAGATGTAATGTAAAATCAAGAATGCATGGTCCAGTTATGGATGAATTCGTAGAGACGATTGAATGACTAACTGCCATTTTTTACAGGTTGAGATAATGTCTAAGTGTCAGATATACACACAACTCTCTCTCTCTCTCTCATTGAACCACCTAACTGACAACCAAAACTCCTCATGTGACGGGTCCATCTACTAAAGTAGGTAACGCATTATTATTGTAAATGTATCACATGATTAGTTATTTATTTAGTATTCAAAAAAATTTCCAAGATTTTATTATAAAACCTTCTATTTTAATTATGTGGTGCGCATCGATGGGGTCACATGGGGAGATATTGTAACAAAACATTCGATAAGTTTTTTGGATATTTTTGTAGTTATACATAGCCAATTATGTTGGTTTTACAATCGATTATAAACAATTTTGATTGTTAACAACTTACATGGCAAGATTCTGAAGTGATACCACACATTACATTATTAAGAGCTTGTCAGTTTGAAATCGTGCCACTATTTATAATCAAAATTGAGACAAAAAGTGTGTAGATATGGCAAATATATTTACGAGTTTGATAAAATGTGGGTTAAAATTGACGTAGATTACTTATTCCAATTTGGCATCCAGATTCTACTTGATTTCCTTATTAATTAGGGTGGCATTTTTTTTTCTCTGTGTTTTTCTTTTTCTTTTTTTTTTCTTTTTTTTTTTTTGTCTTCTTTTGCATGCCTAATACAACAGACGTGAGCCCAATGCCACATGAACATCATCCCCCACAAACACTTAGAGTGTTTTTGATTTCATAATTTTTTTTTTTTGTGCGTTTGATTCGGAAGTGGAAAACGGAATTTAAATTCCAGAGTATAATCCTATTAAGCAAAGTTTTTTCTATTTTCCTTATAAATCAATTACCACCTCCCCTGGGTAAAATGTTTTTCATAAAAGTTGAAAAATATTTTCTTTTCCATCCTTTTGTATCAAACGCACTCTTAGGGATTAAGTTGAAATAAAGAAAAAGTAAAATATAGTAACTAATTTTAAATAAAATAAAACATTTTGACATTGCTTAGAACCTTTTTTCAGTGTTTTGAGGTCCTAATTTATAAGTTTATTTGGGTATTTATATATACTAGTGAAGTAAAAATCTCAAAGACATAAATTAGATTAGCATTTAAAAAAAAAATTACGGGGAAAAGGGTTCATTCATTTGATAGAATCAGATTCCAGCATGAGATTTTTCCTTTCCATTGTGATAGAAAGTACATATGCACTTATCGATATAATATTCGAATTGCAAATTGGCACTCGATTTGCAAATAAGGAAACAAAATTTAACCAGTTAGTCCTTGAGAATCAATCAATCCACTGATATAGTCACATATATATAGTTTAATAAGAGCAGCTGATGATAACTAATAATGAATATTTTATGCTAGAACAGGGGTAGTATCCAAATAGTTGTTCGATTTATATTTTCCTTGATGGTCTCCTCAAATCTTATGTTTCCAACATTTTATTAATTTATAAGGATTTGATACATGGAAGATTTTTAATGACCATCATATTCTCTCGAGTACAAATATATGTTTAAAAAATTATTAAGATCATAAATGGACGTCAAACTTTACTGAATATTACAATTTAAAATTGTTTTTTTTTATTATTATTATTATTATTATTATTATAAGTTGTTGTTGTTGTGGTCGTCTTTGAACCTATAGCGTTCCCGCCAAAAGAATACTCAAATCAAAGTCAATGGTTTTAGACGATTTAGCCCTTACCACTTGAAACGTCTATCCGTATCATTCTACTTATTGTTAACCTAGTTTTTTAGAATTTAGGTGGCGTTTGTTTCTCATTCATGTTCTTCATTATAAATACAAATTACTCAAATTTATTTGATTTTTTTTTTTTGAAACCTTATTTGATTATTATTTATTTAATTATAATCACATATTTTTTTTCGAAAGGGATAATCATGCATTTTAATTGATTAATCAAACCTCTTGTGTTCACTTATAGAATTTCATGTCACAAACATTAAAACTTTTTCTAGATAGTTGGTAAGCGAACAATAGTTGGCAATGATTTATGTATATATAATCATAATTCAGGGTTTTATTATTATTATGTCATTATTCTTCAAGAGATAAATTCATTCTAGTATCTTTGAATTGAAGCACATGTGACTTCATTCATCGCGAGGTGAATGAAATTACGCATGCCATCACAAATTTCTCTCTATTTAATTGTTTTAGTTCTGATTGGGTAGATCACACACCATTGTGTTTGAGTTCGACATTTTCCAAGATTTGTGTTAATAAAATTAATCTTTTTCAAAAAAAAAATATAAATAAACGTTGTAGTTAGTTTCCACTAAGTGCTTCTTTGATTCTCATTATAAGAATTTAACTATAATGAAATGAAATGAGTTGTGGAAATTTAATGAAAATTTAAAATCTAAAGATATAATTAAGTATTTATCAAATTAGGTTTGAACAAAAACAAATACAAAAAATCTAATAAAATTGACACATGGCACAATCATGTTTTTCAACACATCACATCACATTTACATTAACACTTATAACATAACCCACATATCAATTTTGTCACATTTTTTGTCCATCTTTTTGTGTAACTAGGATTTTTCATAATAATAATCAAACAAGTAAAAAGGAAGGATGATAAATTGTAAATAATAATATAATGATAATAATAAGAAAAATAGAAAATAGACGATAAAATTGCTTTGGGTAATTTACACCTAAAGTTCTCAACTTTTCAAGTATTTATAGATTACGTTATCAACCTTTAATTCAACTTGTGGGGATCTCTAACCTTTTCCAAAATCCCTAGCCAAGTTTCTATAGACGAAAACCATCTATTCTGCCGTTAGTCAACACCAATTCTAATATGGCCAGAGGTAATTTTAGTAGAATACGAAAACGAATATTTTTAATTTAAAAAAATAAAAATAAATTAAAAAAAAAAGAAAAAAATGGGGGTGGGGACTCCCCTGGCTGCCATTTCTGGCAACCCTTTGACTGTCGGAAATGACAGCAATTTCTGGCAGCCAAAGGGCTACCAGGAATGGCAGTAGAAGGGGGTCTCCCCCCGCTGTCATTTCCGGAAGCCAATGGCAGTAGAGAGGGAGTCTCCCCCCACTGTAATTGTTGCAGCAAGCACGAGGGGGAGACTCCCGCTGCTGCAATTTCCGGTAGCCTTTTGGCTACTGGAAATGGCGGTATGGAGGGGAGTCTTCACCCTCTTTTTTTCTTTTTTTAATTTATTTTTATTTTTTTAAATTAAAATATTCATTTTTGTATTCTACCAAAATTGCCACTAGTCATATATTGAAATTGTTGTTGAATAATAGTAGAGTTGATGGTTTCCATCTATAGGGTCCTAGTTGCGGATTTTGGAAAAGATTGGGGATCCACATAAGTATAATTAAATGTTAGAGATGTAATCTATAAATACTTAAAAGATTAGGGACGTTAGGTGTAAATTACCCAATTGCTTTTTGGTTAAAAAAAAAGATATTGTTTGACAATTTTTATTTTTTTTATTTATAAACTCACCTACTATTGATTTGACAACTACTCAATAATTACCACACATTTTAAATTTTAATTAAATTCTCACCACTCATTTTCACTATTTATAAATTCTCTTTATAAATTCACTTTATAAACTTAATCAAATGGTAAAATTAAATCAAAATTGCTTTTGACCCGGTAAAATTAATATCGTAGAATAATTCATAATTAAGGGGCAAAACTGAAAATAAAATGTCAAATTTTTTGACCTCCATTCTGTCCCGAGTCCCTATCAGTTCAATCTACCCCCCCTTCCCTCTCACCCGCTCTGGCTACATGCCGTACCGGCGACCAATGATTGGCAGCAGGTAATATATCTGATGGAACCCCAATTTATCGTACACCGTATGTGTATTCCCCGCGACTGTGTCATATGGCCGACCGGAATTATGTTGGCTGTGCGGTGACATTCTTTTGAATTTTGGAGATCGGTTTGGATCCTAATCGGTTGATTTCTTTATCAGAGTTAAAACCGCGTTATTTCCTGTAGCATCGCATCATTGTGTTTCTTGTGAACATTTTACAAGCGAGTGGAGAAAAACAGGATCTTACTTTGGTTGAAGAAGATTTTAAAATTTGTTGAAAGTTTTTATTTTTTCTGGCTTTTCGGTGATAGGGGAATAATAAATTTACAGATTTTAGATAAAGGTGTTAGTTTGAAGGTAGAAGGTGAAGATTTTATACCGGCAAATAGTATTTGAATGGTTCAATTAATGGTGATAGTCTGATAGATGGAAAAAGTGTTTCTCAAAGATCCAATATTATCTATGTATACTGGGAAAGGTGGTTTCTTTCTGATAATTGGGGCATGAAGTTGAAAAAACAGCAAGAAAAACAATTTGGCAAGATTGTTGTGTAAGAGGGTTTCCCTTCTTGATTTGATTGATTTCTTTATTTATTTTAAGTAGTGTATGATAACTGGGAACATGGACTGCAAAATCCAAAATTCGAAAAGGTTGGCAGGTTGTTTTCACAATGGAAATAAAACATCTTTTGATTGTTTGGTTGTGGAGGAAACAGAAACAGGATCAAGGGGAGAAGTAGATGATCGTCGTAGGATTTTTGGGTCAAGAGATTCTTTTCTTCCTGGATTGCATGACGATGTTGCATTGATGTGTCTTGCACGGGCTCGCAGATCAGATTATGCTTCATTATCGTGCTTAAATGGAAGGTTTAATTCACTAATTGAAAGCGGATATTTGTATGAGTTGAGGAGGCAGCTAGGGATTGCAAAGCATTGGGTATACATGTTTTGTGATCTGAGAGGGTGGGAGGCATTTGACCTCTTTAGGAAGAAGTGGATGAGATTACCCAAGATTCCTTGTGACGAGTGTTTTAACTATGCAGATAAGGAATCATTAGCAGTGGGAAATGAACTGCTGGTCTTTGGACGTGAGTTACTTGATCTTGCTATTTGGAAGTATAGCTCAACTGGTCGTGATTGGGTGAAGGGTGAAGGTATGAATCTTCCTCGTTGTTTATTTGCGTCTGCTAGTCTTGGTTCAATTGCTATTGTAGCTGGGGGGATTGACAAGAAGGGGAACGTGCTGAAATCGGTGGAGCTTTATAATTCTTTGACGGGCAAATGGGAAATGTTACCCAGCATGCATTCTCCCCGTAGGTTGTGCTCAGGGTTTTTCATGGGCGGAAAATTCTATGTGATCGGTGGGATGACTAGTCATACTGATTACTTAACTTGTGGGGAGGAGCTAGATCTTAAAACGAGAAAGTGGAGGAAAATCGAGGCCATGTATCCTAATGTAAATAGAGTTGCTCAGGCACCTCCACTTGTTGCAGTTGTTGACAACCAACTGTACGCATTTGAATATTTAACGAACATGGTAAAGAAGTATAACAAGGAGAAGAACTCATGGGATGCACTGGGAAGACTTCCCGTCAGGGCTGATTCCTCAAATGGTTGGGGCCTTGCATTCAAGGCCTTTGGGGATGCAATTCTTGTTGTTGGTGGTCAAAGGGCCGCCGAAGGTGAGGCTATTGTGTTGAATTCTTGGCATCCAAAATCAGGAGTCAAGGATGGAACCTTGAACTGGGAGGTCATTGGAGTGAGGGAGCATGCTGGTAACTTTGTTTACAATTGTGCTGTCCTGGGTTGGTGAGTAGATTTCCGAGGAGAACTAACTGTTGCTGCATTATGATTCTGCTCTCAAGGTCAATTTACTAGATTTGATTGGTTGAATTGATTATTATTTGAATCACCCTCTCTTCAGGGTTGGCATAAAGTACTGTTTTTAGCCTTGGCATGTCTTTCTAAAGATTTTCCAGCCTCTTTGATCTTGGAACATCCAAGTTTATGGCTGTGTGGTTATCACATTGTGCGGAATTCCTCATTCCCCGCTATATTTTGAAATTGTCTTGATGTTATCTTCTTGATTATAAATTTGCCGCAGGATACAAAGATATCTTGAAGCTTATATTTGTATTCTGTTTCAATGCTTTATTCAAATGTTAAAGAGGAAAAAAAAGAAAAAACGGAGAATTCTCTTGTTCTAGCTTTCAGTGTCTGATATCTGCACGGTGTATTTCAGTTCCACTCCATCTCACATCACATGCAGATACACCCACATTAGCTAATAAGCAAATGCAAATTTTGAAAGCGAGAGGTCTTCCCTGACGCTGTGTTTTCTTGAATGTCTATGGAATCTGGGGGTGTTTCGACTTGGAATCCTCTAAGTCCGAGCCGGCTAGAGCCTTAACACATTTGTTTCTCCTTTTCAATCTGGAAAATGCAGGTTCATTGTCATGAGGAAGTCTTATAGCATGTTTGTCCTTGATGGTCCTATCTAATGGAACATATTTTTGGAGATTCAAGAATGGTGAACAGGGGAAGAATTTCTGGTCTCAAGAAGCTTGAGTTACTGCATAGGTTGATCTGAAAAGTCTATTTTTACTATCACATATTGTGTGCAGTCGTGTCTTCTTTCCGAGATTAGTGTATACACTCTGTCGTCTCTCTTACCCTGACTGGTTGCCTCTACGGATGTAATGTGTGAACCCAGTTTGATCTCACATGCAATGTATATGAAGCTTTAACTTGGTGAGTGCTAGATAAAAGCTCTTACTATTGGTACCATAGGGTACAAGAATTGTAATTTACCTGTTCATTGAGACTGGTCCCCATGATAAGACTAAAGTTGGCCATATTTTGCCTCTCGGTTTTACAATTTCCCGATATGGCAAAACACTTCTTAAATGCAGCCCACATGCCGACTTTGTAACCAAACTGTGCGGCCAAAAGCAATAATCGCATAGCTGCACAGGATGACAGCAAATATATAGTCCTATGATCCTATCCCTGTTACCCACCGCGACACTACCCCAATGTTATCATGTTTCTGCCGGCTTTCTATTGTAACCTACCCCAGTTCTCAATCGAGATGTTGACCAGAGTGTCCACCTGACGAGATATTTTTTCATACTTTAGGTGTATTGAGTATGGTATTTTCAGGTGCACCTTTCACATTAGTAAGATGTAGCTATTTGCATTAGTCTATTAATTAATTTAAAATTACCGAATTTGTAGTTGAAATAAAGCATGTTCACCGAGAGAGCGCTAATAAGAAAAAATTGTTACCACCTGTAGCTAAAAAATTTCTACGTCAAATAAAAACTAGCTAAAAATAGTAAAGACTCAATGTAGCTGTCTAGTGGCATCTGAGTTGGATTCTCATATTTTTAGTTAAGAGTTTAATTCCCTACTCTTAATTTCCGTTGTAATTTTAAAAAAATAAAAAAAATTAAAAAATAGGTAAAAATATATTAAAATGGAAAAGAGAGACAAGAAGAAAGAAAGATGATGACCCACTATGGCCCAAACTAAAGTAGCCATCCCAAACTACATCGGGTTCATAAGAAGCTCAAACACACTGGTTCACAAGGAGGTACAAACCAACGTAACTGTACCGTCCCGTTGCTGGCGCTAAATCTGAAACTGAACAATTCGACGTGCGAACTGCCCCACGAACAGAAACCCTAAACCCCAATGGACGTCATCGAGCCATCGGAACTACCAATTCCGCTGGAAAATGCTTCTGAACCCGGTGCTGCTGAGAGCAGCCAATCCGGGAAGCGAAAGAGGGAGTCCGACCCGGAGCCGGAGCCGGACCCTGACCAGGACCAGGCTGCGCCTCAGCAGAAGCAGCAGCACCCATTGTGGAAAACAAGCCTCTGCTCCTACTTTCGGAGGTCTAACGGGTTGTGCAGCCACGGGGATTCGTGCCGCTACGCCCATGGAGAGAAGGAGCTCAGGCCCAGACCCGACAACACCTGGGACCCGACCTCTGAAAGGGCAAAAAAGATGGCGAAGAAAGATCCTGACACTGCTAAGTCATTGGAGGAGGTAGAGGGTGGCATTATGATGACGGATGCAATTATGGAGGTGCCAGAGGGGGAGGCGTCTTGTTCCTCTGTACTGTCCAAGTGCTTGGTTGAGTTACCCATGAAGTGGAGTTCGGATAAGTTAAGGAATTTCCTTAACGAACAGGTGCATTTTACGTTCAACAATAATTTTTTTTTTTTTTTTAGATCGGA